>NDGM010638992.1:0-13136 GCA_002564305.1 Octomys mimax
TTGCTAAGCTTGTTCTAAGTAGGTGCTTTAGACCACTGAGCCATCTCACCAGCACCTTCTTCTGGATTTTAAATGTTTCTTCCACCAATAAGTTGATGAGTTGATAGCTGGTTTTCAGCAAGCGGGTATTATGAAAATTACATATCCCTGAGTTGATAAATATCCTGAGAGGACTGTGTTACTCTTTGGATGAGGCCAGCACCCCTTTGCTGTCCCCGTTGTACAATGTGAGCAAGGGAACAGAGCTTATGTTGCCCGATCAGACTCACTATGTTAGGAGACAACTCCTTCCACAAGCTCAGATGACATGGGAAAGCCAGGTTAGACAGCCAGAGGGTGCTCCAATAAGCACTGAGCGCTGCTGAAACTCCTGTCAGGTAGAATTGAAATAAACAATGATTGGATAAGCAAATAAGCAGGCCAGAAGGCTAGAGAGCTCATCTTTGCTGTTTTCTTCAGTTTGTAAGTCTTAATTGCCATGTAAAGGCATTTAAAGATTCTGATCTGAGATCGTGTCTACGAATGAGAAAGTTCAGAATATTTTTTCCTTTTCAGTACTGAAATATTTGTTGGCCTGAAATTTCAGTTAAGCAAGTTTTTTTTTTCTTGTATAAAAGATGTAGACAAGTGCCACAGATTGATCAGTGTAGTGGGCAGTACATTTATTGAGGAAATCTTTTAAAGGCCTAGTTTTATAATATTCTTACTGTAGTAAAGAAGTCAGACTAAAGTGGAATTATCCTCAGGATTTGGAACTGTCCCTCCATTGGCAAATTTCTAGAAACAGGGAGTTTGGCCTTTTGATTTTTCTAAGGGGCCATTGCTACTTTTAGAAATATGCCCGAGGAATAGGTCTGCTTTTGAGAGATGTGTCTGAAGAGGACCCAGAGGGGACGATTAGTCCATGTCAGGCTGGTTGATGAGAGAGCTCTATGGAGTTGCTGTGTTCAGGTTGGGCCTGTATCAGGGTCAGGATCTGATTATGAGTAGGAATAAAATGAAGCAAAGTGGCTGGTATCATAAATAGAGAGAGAGAAAGGAACTGTGCCTGCAATCTAAGGCTGCACTGGTCATAGACTGAGAGGCACACTGTTCCACTGGATCCAGCTAAGCTTTAGGGTGCTGCCTTTCAGTACCACGGACAGCACCCTGCTGATTTCCAGTTGAAGCACCTCTGTGAAGCTAGAGCTTCCTGGTTCTTAAAGCTGGTTCGAACCCATTGGCAAAGTTCAGCTTTCTGAGACATCATGCTATAGAGAAAGCCCTATCAGATAGGCCAAGAATCAAGTGTTAACCTATTTTCTCACCATATCGTTCTGTATAGATTACTTGAAATTGCAGTATTTGGGTTTCAGTATTTATTGAAATACAAAAACAAAACCAAAATGTAGGAATTCTACTTCATTTGTCGTGGGAGTTAAATGTCATCATGTTTATGGAAGGTTTTCATTTTCATCTGTGCTCTCCACTGATAGGAACTATTACTTGCTGTGTACTAGTCACTGTTCTAATTCTTATAAACAACACAAAGGAGAGGAGCTGTTTATGCACCATGACATTTATAATCTCATGGAAATGCCAATAAGAAGGCAATTGATCCGTGAAGACCACCATTCCAGGGGTGTAGAAGGGCAATGATGCACTCCTACTCATTTTGTTGGGCAAAAGCCTTGATTTCAATGACCACATGGGAGAGACACAGCACAAGCCCAAGCCAGGTGGGGGGATCAGATTTAAAAAGATCCACAGAAAGCCAAAATCTTCAAGAGAGCACATTAGGATTGGGTAAACTAGGAGAAAAAAAAATTCACTCTACATAGGAAAGTCTAGAGCATAAGTGATCTATTTCATACTCAGCACCAGAAAAAGCAAAAGAAATGAAATGCAACCCTGAGAAGTGTGATCCACAAGCCTGTACATGAGCAAGTTTTGAAAAAGAATTATTTATACACTTGCTCTCTGAAAAACTCCAGATTAAAGTTTTATTGTGCTTCTGGCATGTTACTGTTCCTACATTACTAGCCTGGGCAAAAACAGGCCCCACTGTGAAACACAAGACACGAAAGAGCTATCAGAGATAAAGGCCTAAGAAACATGTGTCCAGAGTAGAAACAAAAACTACAAATGCATTTCAAACCTAGGTAGCAGAAGCAAGAATTATCAGCAAGAACAAGTTATAGCTGCAAAGACTAGAGAGTTTAGAAATACAGAATAAATGTGACTAAAGAATAGAAACAAATAAAATATGTACAATTAAAAGATGTTTCAACACTGTCCAGTCAAATTGTTAAAAGTATGCAATGGAACAGAAATTAGAAATGAATTGAATTATGAACAAAGTAGAGGAATTATCTGCTTGTAGATAGTAAACTAGAATATTGACCTGAAAAGTAATTATCCAAAGAGCAGCATAGATAAAGGCTAGAATGACAGAAAGCAAAAATGTGTGTGTCCATGATTGAGAAAAATTGAAAACAGACTGACAGGTTTAACTTTAAAAATGTATCTTATTAGAATGAAAAAAGAGATAGTAAGCAGATAAGGCAAAGGAAGATCAGCAGAGATAATGTCTGAAATCCCTGAACTTGTAAAAGATGCCAGTACTCAGATTTTGAAAAGTCAACAAATTCCAAACAAGATAAATTAAAATAAACCCATAGCTACAGACAAAGAATACCATAGACCCCCATAGAATCAAAGAAAAAGAGAAATTCTAAAAGTGGTAAGAGATCCCTGGTACTAAAACTAAAAGAAAGAGTAAATAAAAAATAAAAGTGATAGAAAAGGGCAGACTAAAAGCAAAAGAGGAACAACAAGATTGATGGGTTGTGTTTTAACTGAAACAATAAAAGTTAGAACAGCACAGAAGAATGCCTTGGAAGTGTAGTGGAGAAAATCAACAATTAAAATTACTGACTGTTGACACAGACATAGACAAATATCCCAAGAATGGGGAAAAGAACCAGAACATGTCTATCTAAATGTCTTTAGTGTATGCAGAAATTGCTAACACAGATTATTTGGGAAAATAGTGACAATATTTTTAAGAAAGAGGGAAAGTAGGAACAATGATGTTAGCTTATAATCATTGTTTCATGCCTATTCATTCTTTATTCTTGCACTAATCTCCATAATCCTTTCTCTTCCCACAAACCTTAATTATCTCAACTCAAACCAATCTCTTTAAACACACACACAAGTGCGCATGCACACGCACACACACACACACACACACACACACACACACACAGAAAACATGGAAGTCACTTTTCTCCTAATATATATCATGTACATACATTTCATTCTTTGGTTTATTGAAAAAAAAGTGGTGAGCATTTAATGCCATAAGAGGAGGATAAAGGGTGGAAAATGTTTGAATACTTAGTATTCTATCATGTTTTGATGAGAATAGATTGGAACATGACAGGTAGGGTAGGCATTAAAAAATGTGAATGCCAGCATTTTATTCATTTAAACTGCAGATATATAAGTGATGGTATTCATAGACCCATTAATGATTTCTCTAATTTATTTTAAACATACGCCCAAAAGAAAAAATATTATAGTATTTTTCAGCTACTAGGGAAAGGATATATAGTTATAATGGATAATATGACAAAAATGCCTGTTATTTTTGGCAAAGTATGGGCTGGGATAGAATAGACTCAGAAAAGCCTTCCTTAGCACATGGTGGTTAGGCTGACTGAGCAACTGCTGAAGGATAGTAAATAATTTGGCAAAAGCAGTGGAGTAGCTCAACTGAAGAATCATCAGGCTGAGGTGACACGTTGTCATAGGCTCACCTTGGGGTGCCCATGGGAAGCGGTGCACTTCCTTGTTTATCTCCAGTGCACTTTACCAGAGACACATGGATATTTTGTGTGCAGGTTAATTTTGCATTTTGTAAGATTGCCAAGAACACTGTGGAGAGTCCAACATTCTGGCCCTGACCTATAAAATACTAGCAGTAATTCTTCAGTGATTGGTTCTACTGAAAAACATTCCATGCAGTTCCTTAAAGCTAAAATGCATTTGAAAAGAGGTAGAATGACAGTGTCATATTGTCTGTCCTGAATCATTGAACCTAGGATGGAAATGTGTATCATGAATGACTCTAGGCTCGAGGATAAAATAATTCCACACCATTTTAGAGGCAATGTAGAATTATTAGAGATTGTAATGGAGATACCAGGTTGTACCTAGGAAAATTATGTCTGCAGAAGACAATTAGGTGTGACACACATGGAGAGGGTGGGGCAGGAGAGAAAAAAAAGATGTAACAAAGGCTAAAAGCTGAGGTCAAGGTTGTATATATGAATAGGGTGAACTAGAGAGAGAGAGAGAGAAAGAGAGAGAGACAGAGGGAGAGAGAGAGAAAGGGAGGGAGAGGGAGTAGGAGTGGGAGATGGAGAGGGAAAGGAGTAAAAGCCAACGAGAGGAGAGAAACAAAATGTGTTCTTTTAAGGTTATTATGAGCATGGTGTTAAAACTGCTGATTTTTGTGAGTTCACACAGGAAAGACATTGAGGACGAAGAAAGGAACAAAAGAAAAAGGAATTGTTAGGATGTTTGTGAAAGATCCATTTCCAAAATGTAGGAAAGGAGGTACACTGCTGAAGGGAGAATTTGATCTAGGATACTAAAAGATGAGCCCATAGTTAGATGATAAACATCCTGCTCTACACCCACAGCTGGGCCCTCACTTTCCTCTTTTCTTCAATCCTCTCAGGTCCACCAGTTCCACAAACCTAGTGTCTTACACAATTGCTCTATTCCAGACGAGCTCTGTGTAAACTGAAATTTTCCAAGTTATATTCAATTTTTAGAGACAGAAACGCATCCTAAGTGCACTAGGCAAGCCTTCTATTTAAAGGAACCCTTTGATGAGCCCTTTTTAGTGTGAAAGTTTAATTCCATGCATATCTGTTTTACTGCTCCAGACTCTGGAGTTCTGGTTTTCTTCTCCTGGACAGCTATCTAGGTCACTGTTTTCTATTTTCAGAGCCCAGCTCCACACAAACACTAATTGGTTTTTGCATCTGAAAGGTTGTGTATCACTTTGTCTTTTCTAAATTTATGTGATGTAATCCATGTACAAGATGGGAGATTTCATACCCATGGAGGGGGGGGGCAAGTACCACATGCCTAGTTTTCTAAATATAGCTAGAGATGCAAAATATTTTCAAAGAGGCAGAACTTCAAGAGTGTGTTCCTCAATCTCAATTTTTAAAAATCAATTTATGATTTATTATTACCTGTGAAGAACATATCTGATACCTTGTTCCATCTTGGAATTTGTTTTGTGAAGGAAAATAATCATTAGGCAACAGATATGGAAATGGCTTCAGTCCAAGGTCCAAACCAAATCAAGCTCTCCAAAATTTCAATTGATAATCTGTAACTTCATAACCAGAAGTTGGACAATAAATGTGCCATTTGCAAACATTGATTCGGGGCCAAATCTTATGCCCATTTTTCAAAATCATACCACTCTAGCAAAAATTACGTTAATGTGTCATTTGAATGGGCTAGTTTGGGAGTCCAAGGCACAGAATTCACTAAGTAACACTGCAAGGATTTATCAGAAAGATGAAGTGGGTAACCAGCCTCCCAAAGGTCCTCTTTGGTCACAGCTGCCCTTTCATCTCATTTTCCTCTTCTGTGTCTATCCACTCATTGCCACTCTATTCCTACAGTGCGAATACACAAGTTAGTATGTGTCTTGTGTTTGCAAGCATGCTTATACTCCATTGTATGCTGGAAAGATCTTGAAGACTTTGAACATTCTGAGGCCTGGGTGTCACACTCATGAACTTATGGTTGATTCATTGTGTTAAATTTCAAAGTTTAGGAGTTGAACTAATTGACTCAGCAAGGGGCCAGGATCCTAATTCTGTAAACATCCTCATCCTTTGTAACAGGAAGACACGGAGATGGTGTGAGTGCTACACCTGCCCTAGGGCAGGTAGCCTTTGCTCTCCCCTTTTTTTGTCTTGTTGCTTTTGATGCCTTCTGCCACCAGGAACTTTTGGTTCTCTGCCGTGACACCCTGCCTTAGAACCAGGTGGTTATGGACTGAAATGTTCACAAACTGTGAGCTAAGTAAATCTTTTCTCCTTTAACTTTGGATGTTTTGTATGTTGTCCCAGCAACGAGAGAACAGTAGCTAAGACACCTGTACACCTGTACTTATAAAAGCTCTAGATGATTCTAATGTGGCATCAAAGCTGATAATCACTGTCTTATAGGTTGTCAAATTCATGGCCTTGCTGGGATTAATCTATCAACTCCTATATCCTTGTTCTCTCTGATTTTAAGAGCTTATTGATGGCTGGTCTTGCTATCTTTGTCTTCATGTATACAAGCTGAAAAGGCAACTAGAGAAAAAGTAGATGAACTTATTCCTACACAAACTGCTAGAATAAACTGGAGGAAGTCCAGCAAATGCAAGTATTACCAAATATATCAAGACTCTGGAATGGTCTAACTCCTGTGGCAAAGAGAACCCAGAAAGCGCAGGATACTACTGGCTAAGAATCCTGGCTCTGCCTCCTATTTGCTGTCTATCAACTTGGTGAAATTGGTTACCTGTTTGGAGGCTTCTGTCCGTCAATTATAAAAGTTGGAATATCTACCTCCTAAGGCTTAATCAGATGGCTATTCAAAGTGCTTAAAATAGCATCCAGCATCAATAGATATTCAATAGTGAGTTTTTTAAATGGAAAAAATTGAGAAGACAGAACCTGCTCACTGATTATTTTCCTAGTGAATTATTAGCATATATTGAGCCAATTTAAGCAATTATTTATTTTTGTCTGCTACACACATATTTGCTACTTTCTAATCTTATGTCAATCATACTGCTGCATATATGGATGTACCAATGAATAAGAAAAACATGATTGTTCTCATGATCCATTTTATACTTTAATTAAACCTGTTCTTGACATTGATTTCAAACAACCCAAACACTGAGAAAGTTAGAAAGACAGTACAACCATCACATTGACCACCACTTTATCCTGCTCAAATGCTTGCAGCTGTGCTAGGCTGTTTAGAGAAACCTGCACACAGGAGAAAAACTCATACCTGAGTTTGACAGGAGTATGAAAGGCCATAAGGCTATAAAAGTTTTTATGGGAATATCAAAGGAAAAAGTCCAAAATCCTTGAAGTTTTTTCACCTGTTGAGGCAGTTTTATTAGTAGGAAATTGCCTCTGAAGGTTCTTGAAGGCCAGAGGAGCCATGGCCTCCATCCCAGCGTGCGCACTGGCATCGTGTCTTTACACTTGCTCTGTAGCTCTCTCCGCACCGCACACCCTATGACTCACCTGCCTTCCCAGAAGTGCAGTCTTTGCTGAGGGTTCCAGTCATCTTTCAATCACTTGTTGTCACTACTGCATTAAGAAGTCCTCTCCTTCTGACAATCCTCAGAGCTGGAATCTTGTCTATATTTTACAAATGAAAATTAAATAACTTTAAACATGTCCCTGAGCTTGTAAAAGCAAAGGCAAGACTGAGTCTTCAAGCTCTGTCTGATTCCACAGCTGCCTCCCTTACTTCTGTCTCAAATGTGCCAAGCTCAGGTGATTGTGTTCTAGCTTTAGAAACATCAAAATCTGACTGTTCAGACAATTAATTTTAAAACTCACCAGTAAAAAATAAGAAGAGCAGATGGAACTACAAGATGATGATGTGACCAAAGCTAATCTAATCTCGGCCTATGGGTCCCTTATGAAATTCTGTTGGAGGCTGAAATCTAATAAAGAATTCTGTCCAGTTTGCCTGGTTATCAATCAAACCTGCAGACACTTAATTTCATGACATTCTACAGATTAATGTCCTCGTGATTCAGGTTCCCATCTCTTCATAGCTGCAGCCTCCATTCTTTTTCAGGACCAGAGATATAATAACTATGGCTAATTGCACATCGTGCCCCTCCCTTGCTGCTCCATGTAGTCTTTCTCTACCTTCCATGCATTAAGAACTTCTATCCTGACAATGAAATGTCCAGGTAAATGTGTAACTGAACGTGTGTAACTGCACCCTGAAAAGCAAATGCTCTGGAGCTCCAGTGTAGACAAATTTTGTATCTGTTCTTTCCTGTGTTTCCATCAAGTTCACAGCTGTTCCTCAACTCCTTGTCTAGGAGAGGAAGGCAGCCTTGTGTATAGCGAGGAAATACGACACCACATCCACTCCAACTGTATAATTCTCGCACAGCTACTTGATATACAAAAGACCAATCACACTGTCTCTCTTGATTGACTAGGTATTTTTTTATTACTAATTCACTATGAATCATTATCTTATTCTTATATCTACATTCTATTATTCTTCCATTTATGCTCTTTACTATGTGTGTGACCTCCAAGTTCCTTCCATTAGAGAGCTAGTGTATTTATTCTCCTTATTGACAATAGGGTCTGCAATGCCAAGGGGAAGTCAGAGAATGGAATTTAAGTGAGGGCTTATAGTGCGTGGAAAGTGCTCGGCCGTCATGAGGACACGCTGCTGGTGGCGAGTCCTTCTGTGTGTTCGTCCGAGGAGGCTGAGGGTGAAACGGAACAGCTCTGGGAATCACCTGAAGCTTACAGTCGAGTCCACCCAGAGCAGACCACAGACAGATGAGCCAGAAATGAACACTCCCAGCCGTATAATCCTGAATTCCAGGATGGCTGTGATGTAGAATTCTTGTGGCAGAAGACTCAGATTGCTCCTTTGCCCTTCACAGTACAGCTGAAAAACTGACTTAAGAACTGGGGCTTCTGATAGAAGAGCTATACGTTTCCTTTTTTTCTGATATACTTTTGCTTTTTCATTTTTACTTTTATTTTTCATTGAGCTATAGTTCACATTTTTTTTAAAAAAAGTTTTATTTATTTATTTGATACAGGGTCTTCCTATGCAGTTCAGACTCCACCTATGGATGGAGAGACAGTGACCCTCCTGTCGCAGCCTCCTTAGTGCTGGGATGACAGGCATGTGTCACTTTTGAGCCAGCACAGCACAGCACAGCACATCTGGGGTTCCAGGGCTGGCACAGCATGTGGTACCTGGGATAGAACTTGGATCCTTGTGCTTGCCAGGCAGGTGCTTAGACTGCTGAGCTATGTCACAGGCCTAAGGTAAAACTCATATAATATAAGATTAATAATGGCAAAGTAAGAAATTCAGTGGCTGTTAGTACACTTAGGATGTTTTCGTGTAGTCACCTCCAATTATTAAATATTTCCATCACCTCAGAATAAAACTCAGTTCCCAGTAAGGTAGTCCCTGCCAATTCTTTCCTCCCCTCAGCCCCTGGCCACATCAACTTTTTGTTTCTGTTTTTATTTTCTTACTTATTGCTGTGAACTGGATTGTGTTTATTTGAATTTCTTTGCCGAGTCTCTAACTTTTCATGTGACTTTAATGGAGATAGAGCCTTTCAGCAGGCAACTAAAGTTCAAAGTGATCCCAAGGGTAGGGCCTAGATTCAAGGGGACTGGTGCCTTCAGACAGAGAGGAGGGTATGCCAGAGATCTCTCGCTCCATGTGAGGATACAGAGAAAGGCCCCAAGGCCAGGAAAGGGGCCCCTCCCAGAACCCAGCCATGCTGGTACTCTAATCTCAAACTTTCAATGCCCAGAACTGTGAGAAAATCAATTTCTGGCGTTCCAGCCACCCAGCATATTTAAGGCAATAGAATCTGAATGACACATATTCATATTCCAGATACTCTTATAAAGAGAGTCACACAGTCTGTGACCCTTGTGGCTGGCTTCACTTATCATATGTTAAGGTGGTGTCACATGTGTCTATACTTTACTGCTTTTCAGGGCTGAATTGTATGGATCATATGTTCTATTTATCTGTTCATCCTGTGCCATGATGAAACAACATCTTGAAGTTGTTTCTACTGTTTAGTGGCTATGAATAATGTTTTTACGAACATTTGGGTGCAAGTATTCATTTAAATACTTATTTGTAACGGTTGTGGGTTTATTCATAGGAGAGAAGTGTCTGGGTTATGGTAATTCTTGTTACTCTGAACACTTAGTGCTAAGGGTCCCAAAGCAGTTTCCAGGCTCTTGCACTTGAATTCCCTAAAATAACCTTAGGAAAAAAACCCCGATAAATTCCTTTTTGTTGCTCTAGAATTGCTATTTTTATGCTAGAACTAACTGCTATTACTTTAAATTTTTCATTATCTATCTATCTATCTATCTATCTATCTGGCATGGGGTTTCCCTATGTAGCTCAGACTCACAGTGATCCTCCTGTCTCAGCCTCCCCAGTCCTGGGATTACAGGTGTGCACCACCACACCCAGTTTTGGGGCCATCATTGTGTGCCTGGGGGTGCCAGGCTGGCATGGCATGTGCTACCAGAGAGCAAACCCAGGTCCTCGCACTTGCCAGGAAGACAGACTGCCGAGCTATCTCCCCAGCCCAACTGCTACTACTTTTAACTTAGAGAACATATTCTAGTGGAGAATAAAATTTCTCATGTTTGGTCATAATATTTTGTGAAACTTGAACTCAAAACCCCTCTTTCAAAGTTTTCCAGAGAGTGGACCATTGCCTTGTTAGTGATAATCAAATCAGGCGACTATCAAGATGCGGTTCTAAAATCCAGTTTTATTTTGACACTTTTGCTTGTGGGACACTCACCTTTGGGCCAGGCAGCGCAAGATCGCAGGTTAGGGATTGCTCCACCTCAGAGCGGCTCAGCCAGGCTGTTGTGCGCTCTGGCTGGGGTCTCCCCAGCTCTCCAGGCAGTCAGAAGGGAAAGGTGAAAGAGACCCACCGCTATCACTGGAGGCTGGAGACACCAGCTGAGCGAAGGAGGCCTTCAACAAATTGTTCAATAAGTCATTTTTCAAAATCCAACAGGCATAAGGCATAGAGCAGCATATTCACTTTAACTTTCTATTCCAAGATTTATCATGTTTTAATTTCTACTCTCAGCTGGTTCCCGCTTCCCCTTTCAGCCCCTGAGAGCAACACATGGCTAGATTAATTGACTTTTTGACCTAGCTGTATGCTGAGCGCTGGCTTGTTAAACTTGGCTTCTGCTTTCCAAAAACACAGTAGGTTCAAGTTGGATTCCTAAAACAGATACTTAGAGGTTATCAGTCGATGATCAAAAATCCGTCCTCATTTTTCACTAGGACAATAAGATTTGCGAAAGTTCCTTTAAATTGTACCTAAAATTATT
The DNA here is from genome assembly GCA_002564305.1 of Octomys mimax. NCBI lineage: Eukaryota > Metazoa > Chordata > Mammalia > Rodentia > Octodontidae > Octomys > Octomys mimax. The sequence continues at coordinate 11,202 of NDGM010638992.1, forward strand.
CTCTTCACATGAAGTCGTTGCCTTGACATAAAATAGACTTAAACACCTTCCCCACAATACTTCTATTTTATAAGATGAAGTGGGTTTTATGACTGGCAAGTGTTTCCCCATAGAGAATATGGCAATTCTTTTGCTTCACCATCATTCTTCAGATGGTTATAATTAGCTGTTGGACTCACCCTAATTTTCTTCCTCTGATGCTTAATTTTAAGCATCTCTGGTTCTCTTTCACCATTCTCAGCTCTATACTAAGAAAGGTGTCCTACTTTTCAATAGTTCTTTAAAAAGGCCAGGGAGGGAACTGGGTACCATTTTGCCTGCTGTCTGCAAGCAGGCATGACTGCCTCTTCACTCTACAGTGAGGCAGCCACTTCATCTTATAACTGCCAATCAACCCACCACCCCACTACCATTCACGGTGCTTCTAAGCTGTGCCTAGTCTTTTATACTTTCATTATTCTTACCTTGATTCAGGTGCAGAATGTGATAGTATTCTTCTTATATTTCTTCTTGTTTGACATGTCCTGTTTCTTCACCCCCCCCCCAGGGCATTCTAGCATCCTGCTTTTAGGTGTTTTCTGTCCTCCCAGCTTTATTACACCTTCTGTTGTGATGAGCAGCCTCATCTTGACTCTGGTCTAAGCCACCAATTGAAAGGCTGAAGAGGAGAAGGGATGCAGGAGCTTGGACTTGGTGACTCAAGCTCCATGGAGACCCATGACTTAGTGCCCCCAGACCAGCGAGTGATTTTTGCACATAGCCCCTTCATCTTTTCTGAGACAACACTGAAGAGTGTGGTCATTACCCAGACAAGCTAGTTTCGCAGACCCTACTGTTGTGCCTTTCTCTGGAACTCCAGCCTTCCACAATCCCTCACTCTCTGATCTATGGCATGTACCCCAGACTAAGAGCAAGTCTGCCCAGGCAAACCAAAAGGCTCAATGTGGAAAGGTGCGCAGAGTCCCAGCCCCGAGGGAGCCTCGGACGTCCAGGCTTCGGGCAAGGCTCCTTTCCACAGCTACTCCTCATTCCTCACCGCGCACGTGCTGTTGCTTCCCAATTTGCTCTAAATTTCAGCACCAAAGAGAAGAGAAGAGCATTTCATGGTTAAACACTGATGCCTCCTGCTACAGGAAAGGCTGTCCTTTAGATTTAGAGTAGAGTCAAGGGACAGAAGCACTCACAGCAGACTGCATGTGGTAACTTGGAACCCATGGCTAAGAGACCAGGCTGCGGTGACTCTCAGCTGAGGGTTGTTTTAAGGAAGGGAAACAGTTTGTGGATGGCCCTACTGTGACATTTAGTTGTACAGGCTCTGCTTGGTGCTGTTTCTCCTCACGTTGCTCCTTCCCTTTGTATGCAGAGGTATCATATGTAGGATCATATACACGACCTGTGGGGTGCTGTCCTTCCCCTCAGCCAGCGAAACCCACGTGTTCAGGAATACACTGCTTCTGAGTCAGTCTCCTGTTCTAGTTCCTTTTGCCTACTTTCAAAACCTATCTCCTCACCAGGTGTAGAGCAAATGAAGGCAATTATTGAGAAAATTAAAGCAAACAGCTCCTTGATATTAAGGGAAGAAAATTCCATTAACCTGATTTTCAACATATAGCACTTTAGACAGACTATGTGTGATCTGAAACCAACACCTCCCAATTAATTCATGCATTATTTTTGTGATCAGCTTAATTTATTGCACATAAATGTCCAACAGCTTAAGATTTTTGCTTTTATCTCTGTGTCTAGGAACTGATTTAAGTAGTTGCCACTGTAGGGTCTATACCTTCAAAATTTTACTTACAGGGTTTTTTTTTTTTAAAGCTGAGCAAGACTGTAGCCATTTGACTATTTGTTGGAATAGCCCAAATTTATTCCAAATTTGAAGAAGCAGCTGATTGTGCTCTACCATAGGGGTTTATGAATAGGATAGCTCTG
>NDGM010639004.1:0-14482 GCA_002564305.1 Octomys mimax
ATATATATATATATATATATATATATATATACATATATATATATATATAGAGAGAGAGAGAGACTAGAGACAGAGAGATTAGAGATAGAGAGGACACAGAGAGAGAAATGATGAAATTTGGTAATTTCTATTAAATTCTACTCACATTTATTAATATTTTTACCTTAATGCAGACCTAAATAAAACATCATATTAGTGCAGCTTTCCATTGCTAATCTTCACAATCTCTGAATCTAGTACTTTGTGATTTGAAGAATACGTTGTTTGAGTTGGCTTATTTAAAAAGAATACATGTCATATTTGGCAACAATCATAAACACATTGAGGAGTGAGGAATCATATCTTTATTCAATATTAAATAATCCTTATAATGGTTTATAATTTTTCTTAGGTTCTGAGCATCTCACTGTTGGCATTGATTCTCTTCAGCAAACTGGGACCATCTCTTTAAAAACTACTATCTCCCCTACCATTTTCCTTTATGAACCTCAAAACATCATGTGGTACCTACAAATTTACATCATTATTACTTGTTAATTAAAATAAATAATAAAAGTTAAAATATCATACAAAAATGTTAAAAATTTTAAAATTATTTTATTTTAGTTTTTGGGTTTTTTGTTTTTTATATTAATTTTATTGAGAAAGAAGTAGCAATGAGACAGATTCAAAACACGTTAGTAGGACAGTTGCAATAATTAATACATTGCATATTGTTGTCTTTGTAGTAGTTATAGTACAAGATGCAGACTCGATAGCTTGTTTAAACATTTTAGTAATATGTGATTCATACTAAAATTAATCATCTTCCCATTTTTGAGAAATACTTTTATTGATAATATTGAATACCACTTCACTTGCTTCAGTATCTAATTTACAACTAGGTCAACATGTTTGTACTACTTTAAGAAAAGTACTGAATGTAACAGTGTCTCAGTTACATGTTCCTCACTGCTGTGACACAATACCTAACACCCAAAATGATGGAAGGAAAGGCCTATTTAGCTCACAGTTAGTGGAAGCTTCAGACCATTTTCAGCTGGTTCCAAAGCAAAGTGGCATTTGGCAGAGGGCAGCAGGTCACAGCTGAGGAAAGCAGAAAAGAATCAAGGTTGGAGCAGTGCTGCAGCAGCTAGCCTCTTGCCCCTCGTTACATTCGTGTACAAATTTCTGCCCCAGGGCAAGTGTGGCCCTAACACCCATAATCCCGGCACTGGATCTTGAATTAATCATAAACCCTAGAAGCTGGCCCAGGTACAAAAATGATCTGACTAAAAGTATCCAACATTAGACATGCTACAATTTCAATAATAGACTGTCTTGAAATTTCTTCTGCTAGATTAGTCTGCTGCTTTTGACCTCAATCTTGGGCCAAGTCTTTAGACATCAGCAAAATGCAGACCAACTTTCTGCCAAGGCTTAACATACTGGGTCTGTAGTTCAACAGCCAATGAAGTAAAGTTCTTAACCAAAATCTCCTGAGGCTAGTCTTTCCTGGTTTCATGACTACATGAGGCTTTGAGGGAACAACTGGATGTAAACTATAAAAATGATAACTCATTTTCAACTTGCAGATTTAATACTTCACCAGATAGGAAAATTGATAACGTCTGTCTACATGGCAAAAAGCATTTCCAGGATTACTCTCACATTGAAGCAGCATAAAGATCCCTCTATTTGTAGTAAGTCAATTTTAATAATATAATGACCTGAAAGACAAAGAGTAAATAATCCCTCACTAGTCAGTTTTCCTAAAAAGGAAGTCACACATATCCCTGAAGATTTTGTTTTTCATGGTGATCTTCTTTGAGCTCATCCTATATGTAAAATATGCATGAACTCTATGAGCCCCTTTGTCTTGCCACTCTGCCTTACAACCAACTGATTATGGACTGAAACTTCTCCACATTTTGAACCAAAATAAAGTTTTCCTCCTTTAATCTGTGGGTACGATATATGTTGTCTCTGAAATGATAAAAGTGAATACAACAGAGTTTTGTACCAGAGAATTGGGGTTCTTATTTTCATGGTACCTGGGCAAGTGATGCAGAAGAATGTGGAACTGGTTGTTTGAGAAGTCTGACAAGTTTTAAAGATGCTGGGTGGAGAAGCAGCACTAGAATGCTACAAGCTGAACTTGGTGAGAGATTTTGATCAGAACTAAGAAGACCAGAATGCTGATAAAAATGAATCCAGAGAAGACCAGGATCAGGAGATTTTGGTTAGGGAACACTAATTCATTGGCTGTTGAACTCCATACCCAGTGTGTTAAGCCTTGGCAGAAAGTTGGTCTGCATTTTGCTGATGTCTACAGACTTTGCCTGGGATTGAAGTCAAAAGCAGCAGACTAATCTGACAGAGGAATTTCAACACAGCGTGTTACTAAAATGGTAGCATGGCTAATGTTGCGGAGTAATGTTGAGAGCCAGATAAATATTGAGAATCAAAAGTAAAGAGCCCATAAGAGTGATTTTTAAATATTTTCCGTTAGTCCAGAATAAAAACTCCAGTAAAGTTATGTACTGCAAGATAGATCAATGGAAAATTTCTTTGCTAAGAAGAAAAAAGAACAATATAGAAGATGTCCTAAGAACATCAAAAGAGTAAGCAGGACTCCACCCTTTGCAGCCTCAGGTGAAACTTTGCTTTGAGAAGAGAAATCTAAAGCACCAGGTTCCAGATTGCCCTAACTATGGAAGTTGTTCCTTGCAGTTTGGCTCATGATACTTAGCAATCCAGACACTTGACCCCTAAAACAAGAGAAATGGAAGCCTGGCTACTGTTCCAGCTGACAGGAGTCCTTGTCATCATCTAGGTGATAATGGTTTTAGACGCGTGCAGAATCAAAGAGTTTCTGTCTGGTTCCAGAAGGGCTGGGAGGGAGGGCAATGTGCCCCTGAAAAAGTAATGTGTGAAGCTGTGAACGTGAAGCCAAAAGTTTAGTAGACACACTAGAAAATTAGAGAAGCCAGTGATTAAAATTTTCTGAGGAAAGCTAAAAGGAAGAGTAAAGCCATTCAAGAGAGAAGCCACAGAAGCTACAACCACTGACAGTGCCATAGGTGCTGAGCCACCCAAGGCCCTTGGAGTTCACATCTTGCTGCAGATTGTACTGGATACTGGACATGGAACTAAGGGATTTAATATTTCCCTGCTGCAATTTATACTTAATTTTCTGTTTCATTCCTTTCTAACCCATGTGCACTTTTTAGAAAGGAAGTGTTTAAGTTATATTTTTGTATGTTGAAGGTGGTTAATATTTTTTTCATTATTTTACAGAAACTCCCTTCTAAGAATTTGTCTTAAATTTCAGAATAGACTTTGGACTTGGACTTTTTAGCATTTCTTAAATGGTTGGCACTTTAACAACTCATAGATATGGACTGAATGACTTTTGCATGACCATATGCGTATGTGTAATTTTGAGGGGAGCCAGAATGTTATGGCTTATACCTAATGTCCCTCTAAAACCTCATGTGCTCTGAGAATGGACTTTGGGAAGTGGCTAGGTCACATGTATGTGACAGTAGACCCTGAGTAGATGCTATAGGGATTAAGGATATGGGGCATTGAATTAGCCCTCTGATTGGAATTAACACAATTCTGGGTGCAGCTGAATGGATTTCCTGAAGACAGGCCCAGCCCTGTGTGAGTGGCACCAACTGAAAGTTCTGTAGCCAGTTGGGGTTAAAAGGAAAGACAGGCTAATTCTTACTACTGCTTGCTGTTTCCTCCCCACCCTGCCATCTACTGGGGCACCTATCCATGCCACCCTGCCTTGAAGCCAGCCAGCTGTGTACTGAAACCTTTCCAAACTGTAAGATAAGCCTCACCTCTTCTAACATGTGGGAGTTGGGTAGTTTGTTTTAGCAATGAGAAATGTAACTAAGGCAGAAAACTTGGAACATTTTTAAATACTCATATTAGAAGAGGTAGTAACTAGACAGGAAATATATTTGGAAGTCAATGACAATGAATTAGAGCAATTTGAAAGTATTGACATTAAACAATAGGAGAGAAACATTCTTGATTATCAAAAGACTAGCTTGAAGGACAGCTGGCAAAATTTGGCTGTGGAAATGTAAGATTCAATTTCATTTTGCTTTATGTTTGGTCAACAAGATATTAGCTTAGGGTATTAATTTAGGAGACAGGGAAGTAAGAAATGAAGTTTAGGGAAACACATATAAGATGAAGCATTTCCAGGGATTACAAGAGCAAACATCCTGTAGGAACATATTGACAGACAGTATCCTGAATCTATTTTAAGTTTTAGACTGTTAAAATAAGAATTTTCCTAAGGTGACAATGAGGAAAAAAATAATACAAAATAAAATTATTGTAGGAAGAATCAAAATCTAATGCACACAAGAAGGAAATATAAAGGAGAATGTGGCTGTAAATGGTGACACAGAGGTAAGAATAGTCTTAGTAATATTCTAATAGTATTTAAAATACTATTAGCCACATGCAATAAATTTTAATTAATCATAACTGAGCAGGGAAGCTGAAAGTCTTAGGAAAGTACATACTCTTTTATTCAAGGTAGTGAGGTGAGCAGTTTGGCGGTGATGGTTTTAGAAGTCCTATTTCTGGAAGATCATGGAACTCTGTAAAATAAAAGCACATATGGTTGAAGTAGATACTTCTTAGAGTCTTAAAATAATAAAACTGTGAGTGTGATTTGTTCATAATATAGATGTGAGCTACTCTTTGTTCAGTGTTGACTGTTGTGTCCTAAATTTGGTCTTCTTCATTATTGGAAGACCAGGAAAGGGTAAAAGCAAATGTAGACTATGTTGTTATAGTTCAACTGTAAGCAAAAACAACCCCCCAAAATATTCTTTTAATATCCAGCTACTTCAATTCCTTATTAGAATTACTGTTGCTTTCTTCTTTTCAGGGTAGAATTTTTTAAACAGTTAAAATAGTCATTTTAATCATTAATCATTTTAATTATTAATTAATAATCATTGAATTATTAAACAATCTTACTTGGGTATGTTACTCAAAGGCAGAACACGGATTTAAATTCGTGAGATATAACTTGTGGTTCTTTTTTTCTGAATGCAATATAGAAATTTTATACTTTTGATGACTCAGCAAATGTGGAGGCTTGGACTCCACGTGTCTGACTTTCTAACAGGTAGACAGCGTTTATAAAAACGTCCTAGGATATTGAGTCACTTTTATGCTTTAGGCCATTCAGAATAAAACTTAAATGCCTTACACCATAATCTTTTTCTTTAGTCTTGCTTAGCTCAAGCTGCATTAGCAGAGTACGAGGTCACATAGCCACACAGCCAGCACTGACACGGAACTTGTGAGATTTTGATTATGTTAAATAAAGCTCAGCTCTCCCTAAGAGGCTAAAAAAAAAAAAAAATTAAATTGAGGCCTTTTTAACTTAGTTTTGTTTTAGAATCTAAAAAAGCATGTAGTCTTGCACAATCATCATCTGCAAAAGCTCTCTATCCCTGAGTCTTCACTCTTTTCATTCTTATAAATAATATAAAGTCTACCTCTAATATCTTAATTATATTTAAGATCTTCACTGACTTATGAATAAATATAAGAGATATGTTTTATTTATCAAAGTATTTAATGCCTTCCTCAGGAGCAAAAGCTACATTGCCATAAGCGCCTCCACCTTACCCACTAAATGACCAGTGACCAGCTCTAAAGCTACTCCAAAGGGTTCCCAACATTCGGCCCACCCACGGTTACAGCCACACCACACAGGTGTCCCTAAGACTTTGCCTGACAGCAATCTGTACACAGACTCAGTTCACCTCACTATGCTTGTTTCAAACCAGTGCATGATGTGTCCCTTCTGTTGCAGAGGCCATTGTGTTCTCTCCAGTGCCCAACAGAGCCTGCTGTTGGGTGACACTTCTCCACTGAACTGGTAGGTGAAGGGCCTAGAGACAGCAAGGTGCTTCCTGAGAGGACCTGCTGCACCTTGCTGTCTACACGGAGGTTTGTGTTCCCTTCCTGGCTCCTCTGCTACAACCAATGGCAGTGCCCTTCTGATCCTAAAAAAGCCTGTGGGGCTTTGCAAATCCCTCTATTTGTTGTGATAAGATTTATAAAACAAATCATGTAATCCACAATATAATTGTTTTGGCTCTCAGAGCATTCCACAGATACTCTCTGGCTTGGTCGTCATAGCTTTGTAAAGCATCTGCTTATCATTTTAGCATAGTATTTCTTCCTGCCATAACTAGTAAGGTAAATTGTAAGATATATCAGTTTTCTGTTTTAACATGACAAATGTCAAAACTTTTCCTAAATAGCTTACTCTCCCTTGCTGACTTCTCTAAATCACTAAGTATCATCCAGATTTTTCTGTTACCATGTTAGACTCTGCAAATAATTGCTACTGCCTTTTTATATGCTGTCATTCAGAGTTTACTTTTAACCACAGCTTATATTTGAGAAGACTATTGCTGTTTTGTAGGTTTTATAATTTCTGTAGTTGAATGATACTTTAATTTCCAGTGAGTCTTTTTAGCTTTTTCTTCCTCAGGGTTAAATCTAACTCTTCTTCTATTTCCTCAGAACCAATGATTATACAGTGCACAAGACAATTGGTTTTCTTTTGATGGCTATGTGAATTGTCTATTCCTTTTGCCACACTGTGTTTCATGAAATCTATTGTAAATGTTTGTATTTTGACAGATAATCCATGTTCTGAATACAGCTTGAGCATATACTTTGGAAAACTTTATTATATACTTAAGAAACAAGCCAAGTTTATCTGTTACTTTAAAAAGAATCTGCTCAAAGTAATTCAATTATTTAATTATTCTTACCAACCCAAAGTGTATTACTTAATAACATAACATCACCCTGCAATTCTGAATGGTGTCTGAAATAAGCTTGGTTATAAACAACATTGAGATTTTGGAGATTCTAATTATTAAATTGAAATTTCTGTATACATCAAAACTAAAAAGAGGGCCTAGCATTCAACTGATTGCAGATGTGAATATATTTAACTAATGCAAAAATTGTTGTTTTAGAAGGACATACCATATATATGCACCTCATTGTTCTGTACTGTGTAATTTTCACCACAACTTTTGGGCTTCAGACAAGTCATCTCGATGTTTGTACGTATCCAAATAATTCTGCTCAAAACAAGATCGTGATTCAGTGACCTCATTTTTATAAGCATATAGTTTCCACAGCTCACAGCCTGACTGTTTCTCTTGCTCATTACAGTTTGCTTTTTTCCTAGTGGTTTAGCAACTCACTGCTGCGTTTGTTGGCTTGCCTTTTATTGTCTGCTAAATAAAAATGTCTCACCTTGTATGGGAATTTGAAATTTCTGGTAGCCTACTTTTTATATCTTTCCATAAAATATCATTTTCAAAATTTAAATTGTACTCTGAATTGATAGATCTATGTATAAATGTTGTCACCATTCAGTGCTTCAAAGAAATGACTAGTTAACATAGGAATTAAATCATTGGGAAAGTTGTATTCATTCATATCTGAATACCGTCAGGTTGCAGAATTTAAAACAAATACATCCATGGTCAATAATTGAGAAATTTCAAATTCAAGTATTATGTCTTTTTCCTGCAGTCAAATCACAAGCTCTACGCATGTACCATAGGGAATAATATCAGCCCTGAATAGTTTTCTATTTTGATGGAGGATAAGCCATGAAAAGAAGATTATATAATCAAGGTATAAGATTATTCAAAAACTAGGCTACAACAAGGAATGTAATCAAACCTGCCACTGAATTTCTTTGGTGCTTTTTCATTTCACTGAAGTAATTCAGTTCACTGAGTGTCATTAAACAAAATAGAACTCAAAAGTCAGAGTCAGTGCAATTACAAGAGGGATATCTTGAGAATATTTAAATGTTTCTTAAAATGAGACTCTTGTCCCGATGTTACACTATGTGTCAATTTAATGTTTCCATTTTAGCAGCTTCCCATCAGCCAACCACACATAAAGTGAACTGGTTTGCCCTCAGGTTTCAGTATATCTAATATAGTCATTTTACTTCATCTATGTCTACCTGAAGGTACTTTAACAAATGTACATTGCAGTCCAGAGCCACCTAGATATTAATCGCATGGCTTTTAAGCAGCTATTACTTGAGCCTAGTATTGAATCTTTTAAAATTAGCAGTTATTTTCTAAGAATTTATACCCAGCTTTCTGATTAACCCTGAAGTCTGGTTTCAATTGTAGCTCTCCACATGGAGGCCTATTAAACCAGTTCTCTTTATGTGCCTAAGTTTAAGCATGCACATAAAATGAACAGAATTATATTCAGCAGCTGAGAATAAGAAGTAAGAACTTAACATAAGTCTACTGGTACAATAGCCTTTAATGTGACTTCGAAGATACTTGCTACTCAAATTAACAAAAATCAAAAAGAAAAAGAAAAAGAAGAAGAAGAATCCTCATGCCCCTCCTACACTAGTCAACACCATTAAAATCATTCAGACACAAATTGCTCATAATGGTTAAATATGTGTTACAATGCTAGTCCTGTAGTTCAGATTTCTGAATCTAATTGTCCAAATTCTTTTAGATTGTACTAGACCCTTGACTGCTTCCCAGATATTGTTTGACTTTTAGAAACCATGAACCCAGAATATCATCAAAATAATACAAAGGATGTTCATGCACATTTAGTTGTACAGACATAGAATTGCAAAATGCAGAGGTTTTTCAATGTCACTTGTTCTCTTAAGAGACATTTCCTATCAGCTAACCTTAAATTTTATAGTAGCCTTCAATCACTAGAAAAAATGTTTTTCTTCTGAAAGTCATTCCAAAGCACTCCATTGTAGGTTTAGATTTTCCTTTAATATTTTCATTCACTTCTTATACACTGACATTATGATTATTAACTTTTAATACATTACAATGTTATCTGTGTCAGTATTTTTAATAGAGAGGCAAATAAAGCCAGACAGGCTCTCACTTTCATATTTGATTAGATGAAGAGGCAAGTAGACACTCATGAATATAGAAATCATTACTCTTATCTCCGAGAGCCATTATTCCACTGACTATAATAACACTTTAATTCCTTTACTCAAATTAATTTCTCATAGTTTCTGTAGGTTAACTGTGGTCCTCTTGTCATTCTGAAATTCAAAGCTTTTTCTAAGGGTGTTATCTCCTGTCTAATTAAACTATGAAGAATAGTCACCACAGAGATTGTCAAAGGAGCCATTTTGTGCTACACCAATGGGATTTTTACTCTGCAAGAGAGAAGAAAATCCTATGATTTTGGAGAATATAGTCTATTGGATAATATGTGACCTTTTTAGTTAAATCCATTCTAACTCTTTAATCATTTATAACAAGATTTTACACTCTTTTTTTTTCTTCAAATGCACTCTTCAAATGCAGCACCAGAATTTTCACCTCATCTCCCAGTGGTTTTCCTTATTTATGATCTTCAATGAACCATTTTATGCACCAACTTAGTATTATCTCTAGAAGTTCCAAGCAGAATGCTGAAGGAGCATCCATGACAATAAATCAGTTTGCAGCCAGCTTCCATGGGTAGGTCAGAAACTATCTTTGGATGTACTGAAATATATTAGTTAAGCCTTCTACTTCCTTAGCATCTGTTTTCTCCTGAACTGAAGATAAAACTTACCTTGAGATCTTGGCAAAGAAGCATAAGGGAAATTTATGACAAAATTCAAAGGAACAAGAACATCAACTATATAAAGTAAAAGAATTAAAATTTGAACATTCATATGCATTATAAATAGCACCTGATAAAGAGGACATTTAAACTACTGAGACAAAATGGATGCAAAGAAATTTGCTTAGAAATACTATGATCCAATTGAGATAATGAAACAAAGTGATAGCTTTAATATCTCAAAAATTCCTAATAACTCAAATAAGTAAATATAAAACTCCAAAGTAGGAAATTACTGGAAAATAGGCATTGAGAAAAATGTTTTCAAAATATGATTAATTTTAAATATGTTGCATATATATATATATATATATATATATATATATATATGGTAGTAAACACATAAAATCTAAAAAATAACAGAAAGTTAAAGTTCTACAACATCATTCTAAAAAATATTTTTTTTGACCCTGAAAGTACATCACAGATATACAAATGAGACTGAATTACCTAAAATGGTTTTGAATTGCAAAGGAAATAACAGAGTAAAGAGACAACCCCAAAATTAGGATAAAATAATTTAAATTACATATCTGATAAGGTACTAGTGTACAAAATAAGCAATGAGGATTCTTCACAGTAGAAAATTTAGGGAAAAGCAAGAGTAATGATCAATAAATAAGTGAAAAAGGAGATAAGATGAACACAAATCATAGAATATTTATCAGGTTTCTAGATGGGGCGTTGTGACATGTGCCTATAATCACAGCTCTTGTGAGACCAAAAGCAATAGGACCACTTTGTTCAACTCCATACCAAGAAGCAAATAACCTTACTTTTTAAAAAGTTCAATCTAATACATACTTCTCAAGGTAATCCACAAAAACAGCTAACAAGATGATGAAAAAAAAATGCTCAACATCACTAAAAGTCAGAGAAATGCAAAGGAAAACCACAGTGAGAGAAACCTCATACCTGCCAAAATTACTACTGTGAAAAAGACAGTTGATGACAAGTATTGGCAAAGATACAGAGAAAAGGAAGATTTGGACACTGTTGATGTGAATGGGAATAATTGTAGTCACTTTGGAAACAATATAAAGTTCTTCAAAAGACTGAAAATAGAATTTCTCTATGAACCAGCAATCCCATTTTTGGGTATAAATGCAAAGTTTGAATCAGTATGTGAGGAGATAGTAGCACTCTTTGTTCAATGAGGATTCTTCACAGTAGAAAATTTAGGGAAAAACAAGAGTAATGATCAATATATAAGTGAAAAAGGAAATAAGATGAACATAAATCACAGAATATTTATCAGGTTTCTAGACTGAGCATTGTGACATGTGCCTATTAACACAGCACTTGTGAGACTGAAAGCAAGAGGATCACTATGAGTCTGAGCTACATAGTGAGACCCTGAAGACCCTATGACACTGTAGACTCTATACTAAATACATAAAAGTCTCAGGTTTCAAACAGAAAAAAATTGTCATGTATAAATTGAAAAAGACACAGTAAGTGAAATAAACAAGGAACAGAATGATAAATGTCATGCTCTAATCATTACATGTGGAATACAAAAATTCCAACTTGGAGGAGTAGCAAATGGACAAAGGAAGCAAAAAATAAAAGATGGTGATCAAAGGATACAAAGTTCAGTAAGAAGAGCCAGGAAAGATGTCTAAATGGAAGTGATCTATCATTCTGTCAATGGAAGACTCTACAATGATGAAATGATTACATCCCATAGTTGGAAAGTAAAAAGAAACTCTGAGAACAAATAAAGAAGTTACCAGAAATCTAAAGAGCACGGAAAATCCAAAATACAATTCCAAGAAATGTTAAGGAATCTACGATGGCTCCCAGTGGAGGGAACAACCACAAGAATAAGGTAGCTCCCAGATGCAGTAATGAAATTCAATAATGAATACAGACCACCAGTTCTAATCTCAGGAGGAATGAATCAGTTATTTAGCAATCTAAAATCTAGCACAGAAATTTGGCCTGACTAAATGTCAGACTTCAACAGCAAATCTTGGAGAAAAAATTCAATATTTTATCCAAGAATCTCTTAGATGACTATGAACAAGGTCTTAGTTTTAGAGATTTACTGTCCTCAGGATAAAAAGAACCAGAGAAGTCATCCATTGGTGTTTCTGTGGACTCCCTGCCACACTTGTGGTGTGAGATGACACAAAAATAGTAGTGATTAAGGAAAGTGTCTGACTCAATCCCACCAGGGAGCATTGAAGAAGGGTGTGCTAGCTTTGGTAGAGACAGGATCATAGAATGGTTGGTACTGCCACATGTGTCCAAGACAGAAAGATCATGTGTGGTATACTAGGAAGCCAGGGCATTCTGAAATGAGACAAGGGTGATAAAGAACATAGGTTTTACACTCCTTTCACCATCAGCACAGAGTTTGCAAATCTGAAAACTCCACCCACACATTCTGAAGAATCTTGGGTATAAGAAAAGACTTGGTCATCTGCCATGTGTCAGCCACACAGACTAAAGTGTGAACTTCTACCACCTGCTCATTGGGCCCACATAATACTTAGGCTCTGTCCATGAAGAGGGCTTGCTGTAGAGTGGACATTAGTAACAATTCCTTAGTACACAGCCGAGGTCCACCTACCTGGCATTGTCTGCAAAATGCCAAAGTTGCACTGGTGAAAGGGCTTTCCAGGGTGTCAAACTTTGGCAGATCTCTTGATACACAAGTTGTGATTCATGGGACTAAACATGTGCCACGTACTTCACATGGCCAATGGGAAGGCTTGCTATGCTTTGGGCACTTAGCTCATTCATTGTGAATGTGATGATATCTGTACAGTGACTGTGCACAGCATGTCTGGTGTAATGCCCGCCCTGTAAATCACTTCCAGTGAGCAGCACACAGGCCACGGGCCTCCGTGTGAGCAGAAATGTGCAGAGGAAGAAGACCCTTAGCTCAGAAAACTGCACTGTTTATGTTATTACTCTCTCTTTTCTTCATCTAGTATATTATCACTTTTAGCAAAAATATTTCAATCCCCAGTACAAAAAAAGGAGGGATTAATTTAAAAAAAATTCTTATATGTTTTCACTAATTTCTGTAGATTTGTATCTCATTAGTTTTAATAGAATTGTTTTTCCTTCTGCTCTTAGTTTATCCTTTTCTTGTGATCAATTTTCTTGTTCTGATGCTGGTTTCATGACTTTTGTAGTTTCTTAAGGATTGCTGTTGTATTATTTCTCTTACATTTTTATTTTTCTTAGTGTATGTTTGCAGACATAATCACTACACTTACCATGGGGAGTTTCTAATGTACATACTACGTCCTCATTCCTTTTCTGGTTCCCTTCCCTTCCTGTCCCTCCTGTTCCTCTTGGTCCCCTTCTCATTTGCAAAACTGTCTCCATTTTTTTCAGCTTTTCTTTACAATTCCCTTCCCACCTCTTTCTCTTCACTCCTTCCATCTCATGTTTAAGATTTTTTTTAAAAAAAAACAAATGTTGTCACTGCTACTGTTGTTTGTTCTGGTGGTATTTCTACTGAGCATTACCATACTCACATGACAAGAAACAGCACCTTGTTCTAGACGTGACCTCGCTGTGCTTAATCCTGCCAGCTACCTTAATTTTATGAAAGAGATAAAAGCCAGCCAATAAAGTGGCATCAAAGTGGCATAACAAAGAAGACCCTGAACTCGTAGATGAGGCATTTATACTCAGCAAATACCAGGGAAAAATAATCTACCTTTTATAAAAAATAAAAATCTATAAGAGCCTTCAGCATGAAACCTTTAAATGACACATGGTCGATAAGCCTAGAGGAATAAACACAGAGGTAGGACTTCCAGCTCCTATATTTTCTGTTCAGCAACACATCTGGGAGAACAAGCCAAGGAGCCATAGTTATGCAAGACTTAAAGAAAGAGTTGTCCCTTGGGATCCTACATACTATACCCTATGGTAAAACCACATGTCACAGGTGGAAAATTTATGGACACCTGCATTACTAAGTTCACATAACTTTATTTATTTCTTAAAATTCTTTTTATTTTTTAAAAGAGTAAAAATTAGAATAAAAAGAGAAAAAAAGGTGATACAAAATTTCACTTAACAAAGTGAAATAATTTCACAGTATTCTTTGTGATACCTATGAACATTTATACATATTACCAGATATATGCATGTAAAATTGAAGAAGAAAGAAATGTAGAAAAAAATTAAGAAGAAAAAAAGTACAAAGAATTCCATTTTTCACTTTTAAGTTCTCACACGAAGGAGACAATGTGATGTTTTCACATGTGCGTCTGCTTCATTTCACTTGTTCAGCAGTTGCATCCATTTACTGACAAAACACTCACATTTAGCCTGTTTTATAGCTGAATAATACTTCATTGCATAAATATACTACAGTTTCTTTATCCATTCACAGTTGATGAACATCTGGATTGTTTCTAGGATTTAGCTAACATAAATTTTGATGCTATAAACATGGGTACGCATATATCACTGTGGTATGGGGATTTTAGTTCTTCAGGAAAAATACCCTAAAGGGGAATATCTGGCTTGAATGGGACCTCCAATCCTAGGATTTTAAGGAAACTCCACACTGATTTCCACATTGGTTGTACTAGTTTGCACTTCCACAAACAGGACAGAAGAGATCCTTTTTCTCCACAGCCTCTCCAGCATTTGTTACTGGCTGACTTCTAGATGTTAGCCATTCTTTCAGGGGTAAGATGAAATTTCAGTGTTGTTTTAATTTACATTTGTTGAATGATCAATAATATTCAACATCTGTGTTCATGAGGGAGATTGGCCTGTAGTTCTCTTTCTTAGTTGCATCTTTCCCTGG
>NDGM010639286.1:0-14815 GCA_002564305.1 Octomys mimax
GCACGTGCCGCAAGCCCACTCTCGTCTATTGTCTCAGCGCACCCGGGAGCTGGGCCGGCCCGACAGGCCGGGAATCGAACCCTGGGCACTGCACTCTGCCTAAGCAGGCACTTCAGTCTGCTGAGCTATTAGGCCGGGTCTTATTTATTTATTTAATTTATTGCTATTATTTTTAAGATGTAGTTTGGTTGCACATATTTCTATAACATAATTGCCTTTAAGTGACTGTCCTTACACAAACTTTCCTTCCATTTGATAACAAAGATTGCAAAATCTCACAAACTGTACACAACATTTTATATCTCCATCTCACTCTGTTCAGTTTCTCGTCTTTAGCTCCTACACAAAGCAAAAACATCCTGACTTCCAGACTAATTGTGATTAATTAATTTACAGACAAAATTCCACAGTGCTAAATTTTCTTTCATTGATTTGTGATTTCAAGGCACTCCGCCTAACTCCTAATCTTCTCACCACTGAGGACTTACCTCTAAGAATAATGAAGTGGGGGAACTTACAATTCCAGAGCATGGTCACGATACTCTTTGATCAAAGATTACTGAGAGAAAAATAGAAAGTAAAAGTAGGATAAGACAAAAACAGAGCACCAAGGCCACTTGAGGCCAGGCCTCGGGACCACTGGAAGAGTCCTCTGAGCTTTGCACGTCCAGGACAGAACCTGACGCTTAGGCCGAGCTTCTATACTCTTCCTAGTTTGCAAGTGCTGAGGTGATGCGACTTGGCGTATTTGTTGCTCTGCTGTATAGAATAAGTAATAAGAGGAACCTCAGCACTTGGTCACTGCAGATTCGGGTCTGAGTCCTGTGTTTCTCCCTCTCCTCCTGGTCCTTCTCTCTCCCCAGGCTCCAGACCCACCCCTGTCTCTGCGAAGTTTATCTCCTACTTTCCAGCCATCGCTATTTTATACAATCCTCTTGTAACACACTATCACAGTATATCTTGGTAAAATTGAGTCAAAAGCTAGAAATTCAGGAAAATTTAGAACAAAGCAATAAGGAAAGCAGTCAGTGATGATCTCAAATAACAACGCCTAGACTTCGTTATGACACTAAACTTCTCACAGGATTTCCTGCCAGCGAACCTTCCAGAAAGCTTTGTGAAAGCCTGGAAGTTTGGCATGGAAGCCCGTGGGCTCCTGTAGCGCAACAAAATGCCATGAACATAAGCAGCAGGAGAGACACATACCTCTGTCACCAAATATCACCGTCTTGAATCAGCATCTCTCCGGGACCAGGGAACTTCATTTAGCGGCAGTCCACTTAAACCCCTGCCTGAAGGAGCCACCGTTTTACGGGGTCTCGTCCGGTACTCATCTAGATCCAGTTTAAACTATGAGAAGTGGCTCTTTAGTGCAAATTAATTCCATTTGGTAAGAAGTAGTCTCCAGCTGTTAGTGGAGATTAGGGCGCTTTCCCTAAAATGATGCCTTCTTGGCCCCGCTGCTAGCACGTGGTCCCTGTGACGGGAGTGGTCGGTTCAGCTGGCAGAAAGACATTTTCCTTTATCTCTGTTTCTCAAATGGGCGCAGTCTTTGCTATTGCCACGCATTTACATGCCCCTTTCTCTTTTTGAAGAAAATCTTTATTTCTTGTTTTCATACTAGGAGCACATGCCTTACGTTTATGGATTTACTTTGAGCGTCCTTAGCTCATAGGAAAGCCTCATTTAGAGCAAGCAAACGGGGTCAGCTCATAAATAGAAGGAGTGTCTTCCTTCTCTTTCCTTTCAGTTTAATTTGCATATTCTCCTCACAGTCATAATCAGCCTTCAACACTTTTTTACCTTTTCTCACCAATTTCTACTATTTGAAAAAGGGCTACATGAAAAGAAGTACATAGTGCTTCTGAAGTCACCCAAGAAATGCCGCGCAGAGACGCGATCAGCTGATGGTTCCTATGTCTGACTCCACTGTCAGAAATCAGTGAGGAGCCGTATGGGCGCTTCCATTTATTTATTTGTTTATTCCTGTATTTTAGGGAAGGGGCTACAGGGTGTTCAGGTCTCACTACTAGATCGGACTCATAATGATTCTCCTGTTCACAGCCTTCCAAGAGCTGGGATTACAGGTGTGCGCCACCATGCCCAGTCTCAACTGCTGTCTCAGGGTGCCCCGGGGTCAGGGTTGGCACATCAGGCCTGGGGATCGAATGCCCGGCCCCTGTGCCTGCTTGCAGGTGCTTTAATCCGCTGAGCTATTTAGCCGGCCCTACTTCCATTTTTTTTTTTTGAAATATACTCTAACTCAGAAAGAAATGGAAGCACGCAGCCTCGCCACACTGAGTGCTCCTGTTGTACTTATGCCGGGTTGGCATGGTAGGAGTGAGAACATCAGGGCATTCCACCATCGCTGTGTGAGTCATAAGGACTTTATAAAGAGCTGTTAACTGTGGAAAATATAGTGTGACTCAGCCATGCATTCTTGCTGTGTCTGCATCAATAAAAGTGACATTTTCTGTCTATTCCATTTCAAATTAATCAAAGGGAATAATCTGCCAAGTCAGGTGGTGATTTTTTTACTGTCTTCTTTTTTTCTTTATTTTTAAGTCTGTTTTTAAAAGAATTAAAAATAATAAAACATTGCAAAATATATCAAATTTCAATAACATAAAGTGATAGGAATTGAACTATTTTTAAAAGAGAGTACAAATTAGAATTAAAACCAAAAGAATTACAAATGATGCAGAATTTCACTTAATAAAGTTATAAGAATTTCACCATATTTGTTGTAATACATAGTGTTGTCTTCCAACCAGTTATTTATAGTACCAGATATATGCACGCAAAATTGGAAAAAGAAAGAAAAAAATCAAAGAAGTGTATAAGAAATTAAGAAGAGAAAAAAGAAAAACAATTGAAAAAAAGAAACAAAACAAATTACATGTTATTTGCTCCTTTCCATTGTCCAGCAAAAATGCACAATACAGTTGTCCAAACCATCCTGCTTACATACCTAGATAAATCTCTTTCCCCCATTCCCTCTCCTGTCCTTCTCAAAACTCGGTAACGCTTTCCTTTTGAATAAATTTATTACCTTTTCCCAGTATCTCTTGTACCCTTCAGATTCCATTTTTTTCTTTTATATTCTCACACTGAAGAGACAATACGATGTTTGCACATGAGGGGCTGATTTATTTCAGCCACTAGTTGCATCCATTTACTGACAAAAGACTCAAATTTATCCTCTTTTATAGCTAGATAACACTCCGTTGTGTAAAAATACCACATCTTCTTTATACATTCTTCAGTTGATGGGCATCTGTGTTGTTTCCAGGATTTAGCTAAAAGAAATTGGGCTGCTATAAACATGGGTGCACATATATCAATGTGGTATGAGGTTTTTAATTCTGAGAAAATACCCAGGAGTGGAATAGCTGGATTGAATGGGATATCAAATACTAGCTTTTGAAGGGACCCCCATCATGATTTCCATAGTGGTTGGACTCTTGCTTACAGTGGACAAGGGTTCCATTTTTCTCCACAGCCCCTCCAGCATTTGTTATTGGCTGGCTTCTTGATGATAGCCATTCTTTCTGGGGTGAGATGGAGTCTCAGTGTTGTTTTAATTTGCTTTTCTCAAATGACCAATGATGTTGAACATTTTCTCATTTATTTGTTTTCCATTTGCATTTCTTCCTCTGAGAAGTGTATATTCATCTCAGATGCCCACTTTTGGATTGGGGGGGCTTATTTTTTATTAATTCTTTATATGTTCTAGATAACTGGCCTTTGTCAGGGGGAGAGTCAGCTACAATTTTTTCCCAGTTCGTAAAGGTTGTCAAACTAAAAATTTTAGCCATTAATAACTGTCTTCAATAAATAGAAATTGTAGTACAATCATCCTAGCTATCATATGTATGCACATATATGTTAATTTATCCTCCTTATTTCTTTCTCATCTCTTCTCCCTTCCCATTGCTTCTTCACTTCCTGAGCAGCTTCTTTCCATTTTACACTATCTACTGTACTTTCCAGGTTTTATTTACTCCGTTAGGTTTTTATACTACCAAGAGAATACTATGATTATACATATGGTGTGATTTATTTCACTTATGAAAGGGAATTAAATTTATGGCCTCTAATTGTACCCATTTACTATAAAAACCTCAAATTTATTTGCTTTTATAGCTATATAGTGCTCCATTGAATAAAAATTATACTTTGCATTTTATAAAAATCACACGTTGCATAAAGATCACACTTTTTTTGTCCATTCCTAACTTGATGGACATTTGTGTTGTTTCCAAGGTTTAACTATGACAAGTTGTGTTGCTATAAACATGGCAACACATATATTGCTGTGGTATGATGTCTTCAGTTCTTCTGGAAAAATACACAAAAGAGGAATCCCTGTGTCAAATGCAACTTCTAATCCTAGTTCTTTTCAGGAATCTCTACACTGATTTCCATAGTTGTTCTACCAGTCTGCACTCCAACCAAGAGTGGAGAAAGGTTTGTTTTTCACCACAGCCCCTTCAGTGTTTGTTACTGGTTCACTTCTTGATGAGAACTTCTTTCTTGGGTGAGATGGAATCTCAGTGTAGTTTTGAGTTTCTCAAATGACTAATGTGGTTGAACATTTTTTCATATATTTATTTGCTATTTGTATTTCTAATATGAGGAGTTTGCATTCCTCTAAGATGCCACATTTTGGGTGGGTCTTTCATTTTGGGGGCCTGACTTTTAAAAATTCTTTACATGTTCTAGCTAGATCACGTTTGTCTGAGTAGCAGTTGGCCACAATGTTGTCCCAATTCATGGGTTTTTGTTTTACTCTGTTGGTGATTTCTTTTGGCAGGCCAAAATTTCAAAATGATGAAATCCCAATTATTGATTCTTTGAAATTTTCCTGTGTGGTTTGGTTTTTGTTTATATGAATTATCTATCTACCCCTATGTTTTCAAGATCCCTACCTATTTTCTCCTCCAGTAGATTTGGTGTTTCTGTTTTAATGTTTAAATCTTTTTATGCATTTTTCCTGTAGCTTTGTGCATGGTGATAAACATGGGTCTAGTTTTAGCCTTTGGTATATGGAAAGCCAATTTTTCCAGCACCATTTAATAAAGAAGCTTTCTTTCAGTAAATATGTTTGGCGTCTTTGTCAAAGATAAGGTGGCTGAGTGTGTTTCTAGTTGGGTCTGCATCTTCTAATCTGCTCCATTGATCCTCAGGTCTGTCTGGTGGGGTTTGTTTGCCAGTAACATGCTGATGCTATTGAAGTAGATTTGCAATGTTATTTCAAGTCAGGGATTGTGATACTTACTGCCTTTTCTTTATAGTAAAGGATTACTTTTGCTATTATTGGTCATTTCTCATTCCAGTCAGGTCTGAGGAATATTTTCTCTAGATTTGTGATGTTTACTAATGGTATTTTAATCAAGACTGCATTGAATCTGTACAGCAATTCTGTGAGTAAGGACGTTTTCACATTGTTGGTTCTTCCCATCTACAAACAAGGACTGTCTCTTTCTATTTTCTGAAATCATTTTCAATTTTTTCACAATTCTGTAATTTTCATTGTATATATCCTTTATTTCCTTGGTTAGATTGTTTAGAAGTATTTCACTTTTTTGTGTGCTATTGTGCATGGTGTGGTTTCCCTAGTTTCTCTTTTGGAGTGTCTGTTGTTTGTGGACAGAAATGCTATTGCTCTTTGAGTGTTGATTTTGATTCTAGTTGCACTGTTGAATTTGGTAATTAAATCTACAATCTTTTGGCAGTTCTTGGATCTTCTATGTAAAGTATCATGTCAACTGTGAATAATCCCAATTCCACATCTTTCTTTCCAATCTTTATTCTTTTATTTCTGTTTCTTGCCTCATTGCTCTCCCTAATGTTTCCAGAGCTATATTGAATAGGAGCAGAGACAATGAACATCCTTGTCTTGTTCCTGGTTTTGAAGTGAAAGATTTCAGATTTTGTGCATGTGCTATGATGTTGGCTGTTTGTTTGCCATAGATGGCTTTTATTAGGTTGAAGTAAAGACCATGCATTCCAAGCTTCTGTAGGATTTTTATCATGAATGAATGTTAGCCTTTGTCAAAAGCTTTTTCTGTATTTATTAGATGATCATGCGATTTTTGTCTTTGGCTTTACTGATGTTTTGTATTAGATGTATGATTTTCCATATATTGAACCTGAATTCTTGGGATGAATCTTGCTTGCTCATGACCTTCTTCATGATTTGCTTTATTCTGTTTGCTACTATTTTATGGAAGACTTTTGAATATGTGGTTTTTAGAGATGCAGCCCTATAGTTGTCTTTTCTAGTTGGTGCTTTCTCTTCTTTTGGTGTCACTTTAATACCTGCCTCCGGGAATAAGTTTGGAAAAATTACTTCTGTTTCAATTTCATTGAAGAGTTTTGGAAGAATTCATGTTATATGTTCTCTAAAATTTCTTGTAGAATCCTTCCTGATCTGGGCTTTTTTTTGTTGGTAAGTCATTAACTACATTTTTTATTTTATTAACTGATATGAGGTTATCCAGAACTTTTATATCTTCTTGATTCAGCTTTGGTGATTCATATATATCTAGGAATCCTTCCATTTCTTCTGTGTTTTCCATCTTGTGAGAGTAAAGATTTTCAACATAGGCTTTGACAATCTTCTGAATTTCTGTAGGATCTGTAGTGATTCTACTTTTCATTTCTTATTGCATAAATTTGAGGGTTTTTTCTTACTTTTATGGATAAGGTTGACTTGGAGATTACTGATTTTTCTTATTTTATCAAAGAATTAACTCTTCAATTTATTAATGCTTTGTATTCTTCTTCTACACTCCATTGCATAATTTTCAGCTCTGGTCTTTACACTTCCTTGCCATCTTTGGGTTTGGGGCTTAACATGTTCTTCTTTTTCTAGACACTTGAAGTGCAGAATAAGACTGTTCAATTGTGCCCAGGTTGTTTCCCTGATTTGAAAATTCACTGCTATCAATTTCCCTCTTAGGACTGCTTTCATTGAGTCTCACTTGTTCCAGTAAGTTGTATTGGCTTTTTTGTTTGATTGTAAATATTTGTTGTTTTCCTTTAACTTCACCCGTGACACACTGATTGTTTAGGAAGGTGCTATTAAATTTCCATGTGTCTATGTAGTTTCTATGTTTTCTTTTGTCCTTAATTTCCAGTTTCATTGCACTATGGCCACACAATATGCATGGAATATTTTTTGTTGGTGTTTCTTTTCACACAGAGTCTCGAGTCTCACTGTGTAGTTCAGGTTGGCCTTGAGCTCACTTTATAGCCAAAGCTGTTCTCAAATTCATAGTGTTCTTCCTGTTTCAGCCTCCTGAATACTGGAATTACTGGCATGTGCCACCAAACATTGGAAGGATAATTTCAAGTAACTGCATTTACTTAAGTATGTTCTATGTGCTAGTATATAACCTATTTTTGGAGAATTTCCCACATGGAGCCAAAAAGAATATGTGTTCTGATGTTCTTGGGTGGAATACACAGTAAAGGTCTACTAAGTCCATTTTCTCACAAGTTTGGGTTAGTTCTGTTATTTCTTTGCTGACTAGTTGCCTGGTTGATCTACCTCTTTGTGACAATGGGCTTTAAAATACCCCATTACAATTGTGTTGTACTATGGTATTCATTAAGTTCATCAGTTTTGTTTTTAACTTTTAAAGACTACAAAATGATAATAAAAATAGCATTCAAAATGATATAAAATTTCACTAAACAAAGTAATAGGGATTCAACAATGGTTGCAACATTGCACGATGTTGTATTCAAATTAGCTGTTTAGGATATCAGATATAAACATGCAAAATTGGTTTTTAAAAAACCAAAACTACAACAAAAAGTTATAAAAAAGAAAAAGAAAAAATATGAGAATAAAAAGAAAAGGGTTAGGGAGCTAGCTCAGCGGTCCAAGTGCCTACCTGGCTAGCAAAAGGACCAAGCTCGATCCCCAGCACCTCATGCTGTGCCAGCTCCAGAACGGGGCACATGTTGTGGTGCATATGTATAATCCCAGCACTGGGGAGGATGAGACAGGAGGATCACTCTGCGTCTAGACAGTGTAGGGAGACCTTGAATCAAATAAATGAATATTTAAAAAACATAAAAAAGAAAAAAAACTGTTAAGCATTAGCTGCTCCTTTCAAAAAAACCCCAACAGAAATAGCATAATTATCCAAATTATCCTGCATATATACATAAATATATCTTTTGTCTCTTGTTTCTTTTGTCCTTTTCCTCATCCTGAATAGAAAAACAGCAGTTTTACACTACTGGTGGGAACATAAGCAACCACTAAGAACATGTTTCCAATTCCTCAAAAATATAAGAAATAAAAATCCCATTCAAGCAATCAGTCCCTCCTCGGGGTGCTTTCCCTGAAGAGCTGGTGTCATCACCCTAAAGTTGTACATACATTGTGATGTTTAGGGCGGCACAACACCCAGTGCTGTGACAAATCAGACACAGAAGGGGAGATATTGTATGGTTTATTTTATGTAGTAACCCCATAAAATAATCTAAACAGCAAAACAAAAGAGTGATGACAGGTGTTGTGCAGATGTGAAGAGGTTTTGGGGTGGGGTTGAGGATGGAAGAGCGGGGAGTGCTGACGTGAAAATGATTGCGAGAAACATCCATGTACCAACTCCGCAAGGTGAATGCGATCGTTATGTATCACAGACACATGCTAATAACATGCATTTAGATCGAAGAAAAATCATTTTTAGTTCTTGATATAAATCAGTTGCAGGAAACCATATCTACTTTGAGTATCTGATCATGTTAATTGTGAAATATTCCTTTTAACATATACATAAGACATATGTTTTCTAAAGCTCAGAATTAAAAACAATTGTCCTTCCTTTTCATTGGTCTAATAATTATTTAAATGCTGCTGTAGTGACTTATAAAATAAATGAAGGATAAACCTGAGCCATAATCATAAGTGAAACAAATCAAACTCACACGCGTAAACATCATGCTGTCTCCCTGGTGTGAAAAACTGAAAAAATAAATAAGGACCAACGTGTATGATAAATATTATGGAATGGGGAAAAATGTTCAAAAGGGAAGTGGAACTAGTGGGGGGAAGCGAAAAGGAAGGAAGGAAAAGGAAAAAAACCCCAAAATCCTTATACTATTAGTTTCTTTTACTTCATTGAAAAGAAAGGTTTGTGAAAATATTGTTTGGAGAAACTTTTATGCCCACATCTTGTAGTCAGAGGAGCTATTTTGACAACAACATGCAATGTATTAATTATTGGCATTCTCCAATAATTTTGTTATGAAATTTTCTTTTTTCCTGAAATAAAATTTCCAAAAATATAACCCCCCCTAACAAATTTAAAAAATAAAATCAATGAAAGAATAGAGGAGTTAGGTCATCCCGATAGTTCAGTGGACTAAAACACCTGCTTAGGCAGAGCACAGAGGCCGAGGTTCGATTCCTTGGCATGCCGTGCCATCCCCTCCCCCAAGGCAAGCTGAGACAGCAATTGAGACTAGGTGTGGTGGAGTGTGCCTGTAATCCCAGCGCTTTGGGAGGCTGAAAACACTATGAGTCCGATCTATGTAGTGAAACCCTGTAGACCCTGCAGACTCTCTCCTAAATACTAGGGGGAAAAAAGCAAAAAAGTTCCAGCCAGATAACTCAGCAGACTAAAGCCCCTGCGTAAGCAGAGTGCATTGGCCAGGGTTCAATCTCCAGTGTGCTGTGCTGGCCCAGCCCCCAGGGCACACCGAGAAGGTGATTAAGCCTGAGCATGGTGGTTCACCTGTAATCCCAGTGCTTGGGAGGCTCAAAACAGGAGGATCACTATGAGTCCGATCTACGTAGTGAGACTCTGTAGACCCTGCAGACCTTGTCCTAAATACATTAAAAATAAATAAATAAGGATGTGTTAAGTACATGTCCTCATGAAGAACAGCATCATTATGCACTTTGCACATGCTGAGAGCATTTGCTGAAGCTAAGGTTGATTCTATCCACGCCTGTGCTGTGTGCTGTGTTCTGTTCCAACCTGTGTCCAGGTCACAAAGGGTGGGGAGGAAAAGTAAGAAGTGATCACTGGAAACGCAGAACTGATATTCCTGAAAAGTGAGTGTTTAATCACTTCAAAACAACTGTTCCACTTTCCATCCTGGGTCATTTGTGTAGGACATGATGGTAACAGAGCACAGTGGATGATCATGGGTTGAAAAAAAAAAAAAAAAAAAAAAAACCGGAAAGCACACTTACTCTGAGGAAAGATGTGAGGTTAAGCACTTTTTAAATCCTCTACTAAATCACCCTTACTGCACACCAAGTTAAGGTTGCACATGTTAAGGTGATGTGACTTTTTTGACACATCTATCCATTGATAGATAAGATTTATGTGTTATGGCAACTTGCACTTTGTAAAGAAAGTGTCGGAAGAAGATGGTGTCGCGCAGCTAGGCTGTATCAACTCTAACTGAGCATCCTGCCCTTCCCTTGTCACACATTTGTGTCTTTTCAGTACCCTGTTGAACGTTAAAGTATTAGATTTAGATTTAGTTCTGGTATCTCTTCTGTCTTGTTTATTAACTTGTCTGTTTTTGTGCAAGTGCCACCTGTTTTGTATAATATCTTTTTGTACTGTGTTTGGAATTAGTGTGACACCTGTAATTTTCTTTCTATTTCAATACTGCTTTTGTTATTTTGTCTCTTGAGGTGCCACCGAAATTTTAGAACTTTTTCATCTTTCAACTCCACTGAAATGTTGATGACAATCTAAGTATTGTGATGACTTGTAAGAATATTTTAACAAAATTAATAACCCAATGCATGAAAACGAGCTGTATTTCCATCTATGTTTTATGTAATTTCTTTCAATAATGTTTCATTTTTCAGTGCACTGATATTTCACATCATTTGTAAAATGTATTCTTAACTGTTTTACTCTTTCCAATGCTATAATACTGGTTTTCTTTCCAAATAGATCATATCTAATACAAATATGCGTTATTTAAATTTCAACATAAGAATCTTCCATTTGCTGATTATTTATTAGCTCTGGGAACATTTTGCAAATTAGGGGCCACTAAGATATGGCAGAGGCCTAAAGAACCTACTTAGGCAAGAGCAAGGACCACGGTTCAACCACCGGCGCCACGCCTTACCCCAGGGTGGGCTGAGCCTGCCACAGATCCGGGCATACTGGCACACACCTATAATCCCAGAGCTGGGGAGGCTGAAAGCAGGAGAATCACCATGAGTCCAAGCTGCGTAGTGAGAAACAGCCAAATACGTTAATACATAATAGCAAATTATGTTTTTTTCAGATATATGGTCACGTCATCTACACACATATAATTGCAATGATTTATTTCCATTTGAGTGCTTCTTCCATTTTGCTTTGAAGGAACTTGCTTCTTTGCCAGTATGCTGAATACAAGTGATAAATATGGGTTTTGCCTTGGATCAGAGGTGAAGAGACGTTTCCTAGGGATGACAGTGTAAACTGAGAACACTGTATACACAGCAGGATCAAGTTGTGGACATTTCTTCTTTACCTAATTGGTTATGAGTTCTGAAGATGTTACGATGCTGAGCACTGCGGGGTGCTTTTCAAGCACGTATGCAGGTGAGGATGCCTTTCCTCTGCAGCAGCTGCTCAGCTGGATTTTGTCTCACTGGTTTACCTTTCTGATTCTGGGCTGAGACTTTGATTGGACATCCAGGAACATTAGTGTCAAACCAGGATCTTTTTCAGTGAGGAGGCTTGACTTCCCCTTCCACAGGGGCGCATCCAGATGTGGCAAAATGTGATTGTAGAAGATTGAACGGAGGCCCAAGTCAGGACAGCATAAATACTTCAGGAGTCCCTTAAGGGGCATTTTGCTAAGATTAAGCACTATATTATATTTAGCACTGATATGCCCACAACAGTTTGCTAATTTTTGAGTGATGTTTGTAGCTGCTGACTCAGCATCCTGCCCCCCCCCAGGGGGGGACATAGGTGGCACAGTAGGCCCAGGGATTGAACCCTAGCCCTTGCATCTGCTTGTAGGTGCTTTAATCCTCTGATCTATCTGGCCAGCCCCATAGAGCATTGATTTAGACCAAGGAGTAGTGTCCTAGTCACTGCTTCTCTTGCTGGGAACAGTGCCCCACAGCGTGACATAAGGGAAGAGAGATTCACTTTGGTTCACACTTAGTGCAGAGCCAACCGGCTCCAAGGCGGGATGAGATGGCAGAGGAGTGAGACGGCAGGGAGCTGCTCCTGGCTGGTGACCCGGACGCAGCGTCTATGGCGCGGCTGGGGAGAACAAAGGCCTTCCAGATCGCTTGGTTCATAATATCCCTTAGTCACTGCAGACGGACCGGGTCCACAGCCTCCCAGAGCAGTGTAAAGAGGCAAATGGAATGAGCTCAGGGCTCCCCGAGAGTCAAAGGCTCTCACAGAGCTCTGACTCTCTGTGGCTGACACCAAGAGCTTCTCTGGGCGCCTATATTTATTTAGCTGTCAGAAGGGAGAGGAGCACTTAAGAGCAGAACCACTCGAGCACTCTCCACGTAAGGTTGATCAGAGTTAATCCACCCAGGAGTGAGCCACCTGAGGCCACGGGCTTTCGCAAGCTCAGGCTGGAGCCAGGTGTCCTCCGCCGTGACCTCGTCCTGTCCTCTGAGGCCTCAGGGCTTCACCCGCCACTACAGGCCTCACCGAGGGTCACAGAGGCTTGCTTACTGTGAGTCCGCCGCCCATCTCCACACAAGGGGCCCCGGCCTTGGGCAGACTCGCGAGTACACACCAGAGGCCAGCTGGTTAATTAAGTCCTGCTTAGTGCGGCACCCTGGTGGTCTCCACCAAGGTCACACCAGCTCTCCCGTCCACACCCCACCTAACAGCAGATACACTCTAAGCCTCCACAGTACAGGCACCTTTCAAAGCCCCACCTCTGAGCAGTAAGGCCTGCTGTGTATCATGTTTGAGAGTTTTGCAAGGAGAACCATACAACGTAGAACATGTTTTATAGGATTATTTTATAACGAACCACCCAAAGAATCATGGACATGACTTCCACACACTGAAGACCAATGACTCCAGCTGGGGACCTGAATCCCTCAGTAGTGTCCTGCATGGGTCCAGCCAAAAACCTAGAGCCCATAATGACACCTCCCACAAGTCCCGCTGGAGGCATAGAGCTCATGACAGTGTCTCAGGCGGGACTGCTTCATGGATCTGTGTGGGAAGGCCCAGATGTCAGTGGTGGAAGCCAGAGAGCCCGCATCAGCTGGGTGAAGGGTCGGTACCAAAAGGCTGAGGTACTGCGCTGGAGGCAGGAAGCAGTGCTAGGCAGCTGTCTGAACTGACCACAGTGGAGTCAGTGACTTCCATGTGGTCGCCGCGAGCTGCGGAGCACGGCCTGCTGTGGTGGTTGATTATGAAGCAAAAAATCTGCACACACAGCAGACCATCAGGCTGTCACCCTGCCTGACTCGCCATGTGGAGACTTCTGGCTCTGAGCAACTCACCGTGTTTCTACCACAAACAGAATATGGACCACAGAGAGGAGGCCAAAGCTGTGGGCACTCAGGCCCAGTCTCTCGGGACCCTTCACAGGAGGTGTCTTCAAGGAGAAGCCCTGTCTTGGCCCTGAAGTTGTTGCTATATCCTCTCCTCATCTCCTATTCCTGTCACAAACCACAGATTTGTAAACACAGTTTATGGGGTCCTGCAGGCAAACCACAGGAGCCCTCGCTGCCCCTCCTAGAGCATTGGACATCGGGAGTGAATCGCAGACCTGGCATTGAAAACAGAGAAGCACCTTTAATGAAAACGTTGCCAAGCACGTTCTCATAGATTTAAGAGATGTTTCAGGGGAAGGCAGGAGAAGCGAACTGTTAGATCGAGAGCCGTTACTAATTGTGTACACAGGGGCACAGACTCGGGAATCACTTCCTGATGAGATGTAATCCCTGGATTTAGTAAAATGCATGAGTAGGGAAGGGCACCAAAGCAAAAATAAAAGCATGCAGGTCAGTTAAAAGTTCACTTTGGGTGGGTCTGCCTAGCTAACGGGAGAGTGAACTTCGCCATTTCTGGCCAGCAGGGGGAGCTCCATGACAGTCACATAATCAACCATAATGAATTGCCCAAATAAACTCTGGTGAGAGGGATCCTTAAAATGTATCAGAATGAAGTAAAGGAAAGGGGAATCCTGGGTGCCTGCTCCAGGCCCTCTGTGACTGAGTCAGACAGACATTCCTGGTGTACTGGGTTCAAACTGAATAGAGACCGAGACCAGAACAGATTGGAATTTAGTGAGCCTTCATCGGCTGGTCCTGCGGCTGGCCAGCAACACTCCACGCAGGGAGCCATTAACCAGCCCGGAAACAGAACTAAGCTCAGTCTTTTGTAGCAAGCCTTGTTGGGACAACTGCAAGCTGTTTATGACTTGGAGGTCTTCACAGTTTTTAGTAATAAGCAGAACGGCCCCAGATGGGGCCTGTTACCGGGTACATTTAGGATAGAAACACATCAGCTGTGTTCAACACCACCAGGCTGAAGGGTCTGCACTTGAACCAGCAAGCTGTGCTCAAAGAGCTAGAGATTCCTGCCAGCTTTGCCCAACAGAAAAATACCAAGAGCCACAGTGATTTTCAGAGTAGATAACAGGAAGCCATTTTAATGAGGACACAAGGTTCCCCCTAGTAATGTCCCACAGTTATAGCACAAAATTCAGTGAACCCATTACACCTGGAACCTCAGAAACATGCTGGTGAGGCTAAAGAGTCTCCTTGGTGGGCTGGCGAGATGGCTCAGTGGTCTAAAGCGCCTACTTAGAACAAGCTTAGCAAAGCACA
>NDGM010639432.1:0-10512 GCA_002564305.1 Octomys mimax
TTGGCAATTTTCCTTTTTGAACGGAAGAATTCAGATCCTTTCTTAAGAGTCCAAGCAGGAAAGGCAGGTGAAAAAGTTAACTGAAAAACCTAACAGTGCCAGGACCATAATTACCCAAGGAATATAAAGCTCTATTCTCTCAGTGATAAAAAAGGGAAATTACACTTGTAACTTCCATTAACATTAATGGACTTACCTCCATAAATCCCTTAACCATCAATGGAAGCCTGGACTCAGAGTAACCACTGGCCGGCACCTCCACTCGTTCTATTATCTGATTAAAGGCACGGAGATGGGTGCTCGGCAAACTGGAGCCACCATGAAGCTCCACGGCATGGAATTTATTTTCATTTGTTCCCTTGGGACCATTTTGGCAGAATGATTATAAAAGCAGGCCTTTTTTTCTTTCTATGTTTTTTTTTTTTAATGACAAAAATATAACCTAATTTTAAAAAGGTTTTGTTTTTCTACGAGTGATGCTTGAGTTTTGCCTGAGCAGTTATGGGTTTTTGAGAACTATTTCTGCGGCCCTGGGATACAGTTATTAGCAGGCTCACGCTGAGAAGCAGTTCTTAGCAGGATACCTGGCTAAAGAACAAACTAATAGAAGAAGATACCGTTGTGCCCTGTAACTAAGCCACAAATAGAAAATATGGAATATTGGTTAGTTCCTAGCATTCTTTTCTTTTGGGGGGATACCAAGAATGAAACGCAGGACCTTGTGCTTGCCAGGCAGGCACTTGTGCTGCTGAGCTGTGACCCTGGCCCTTAGCATTCTGAGAGAAAAAAAATTCCTATAAGGGGCCAAAAGGGAAGATTCTATGAAAGAAGTAGCATTTGCACTAAGCCCTGGGCAGCCAGTGGGATAACCTCTAATACAACTTCCTAGTCATAAAAGAGTACCAAAAAAAAAAAATTAAAAACATAAAAGAAAGCATACAATAATAGGAAAGACAGTACACTGGGGGCCCAATAACCTAAAGTGTGACCCCTGATTATGACCCACCATGTGGCCACAAGAAGCCTCTATCTTCCTGTCCGTAAGATGAGGATAATTATACTCCTTCCTATGGTTGGTAAGAAAAGTTAATGTGCATTATACTGAAAAAAAACCTTGGCCCTAAGTCTGGTAACATTAATTGCTCATTATTTTGTCATTATCATTAAATTTGTTATTTATAGCCTCCAATGTGAAATCTGATATATCTGACTCACTTTGTAAATTACCTGAGTTGGATGTGACCTCGCTAGGTTCATGTCCCTTCCCTTCCACACGTGTTCTTCCAGCCCTACTGCCACCACTGGTGGTCGTGCATCAGTCTCCTCAAATGTACATGCCTCAACCAGCCAGCTTCCCCAAACTTCGTAGCCTAGAAGTACGTCCCTGCCAGACAGCTGTCCGAGACCCCCGGATCCACAGTGACATCCAAATCCACTGCTCTTTCTCTGCAGGTCCCATGTGTGGTGACACTATCTGTATGAACACATCATGTCCTCAACTAGACAGCCAGCTCTTGGCAGAGCCTGGACCTCTATTTCATAAGGCTCCACAGCACTCAGGACAACCATAGCAAAAAGGTGTACAAGGGCCGGCCTGATAGCTCAGCAGACTAAAGTGCTTGCATAGGCAGAGTGCAACGGCCAGGGTTCCATCCCTGGCGAGCCGTGCCGGCCCCACCTGTGGGGCACACTGAGATGGTGATTGAGACTGGGCATGGTGGCATGTGTCTGTAATCCCAGCAGTTGGGAGGCTGAAAACAGGAGGAGCACTATGAGTCCAATCTGTGTAGTGAGACCATGTAGACCCTGTTCTAAATACATAAACAAAGAGCATCGATATATGTGCTTTACAGGAAACAAAGGGTTTTTACTTAGATTATTTTACTGAGTATTTCTTAAAATCAGATTAAATAAGCAAATTAGGAATGTCTATTCTTATTTATAGACAAAGGAACAGAAAGGTCCAGAAAGGCTTGCCCACAGTCACTTGGCTGGTATTCGGCAGAACTAGGACTACAGTCTTGGCCTTTCGACCCCTACCCCTGATTTTCTAATGAGCACACAGCTTTTTTGCTTCTGTAGGTTGTGTCAACATAGTTTAAGAATGAACCCTGATAGTAACATGTTCTCTAGATGGTGTTACGTAGCACTCACGTTTCTTTCTCAGTCTTTCAGTCTTGACCGTGTCCCACTACCCAATGATCATGTTTTCCTGTGTATTTTTCTCAGGAAATAAACCTTTTGGGTCAATGACCAGGAAAATGATTGGGTCTCGTAGCAGAAGCAGCAGCTTCACTGGGATGCAATTGACTTCTGAGCTCAAAATTCAAGACCAAAGTCAAACAAGCTCCCAGTCCCCTTTCAGATCTTACTGTGACCCCCTCCTTCACTTGCAGTTTTGGGTGCTGAGTCAGACTGCTGGTCACGTTCCGTGTACATTCTTGTCCCTGTCCCTCTGACCATGCTGCACTGCCAAAAAATAGAAATAAGAGAATAAGCCCCACAGATACCTTTGGCTGTACCTTAGTTTCCTCAACCTTAAAACAGGAAAAAAAAAATAATAAGAGTTACTATCTAGTAAGAGTGTTTTGACAGATAAAAAATTAATATTCTCCATATATAGTGCTTAAATCAACAGGACACATAAGAAATTCTCAGTAACATTTGCAATGAAGTTATCTTCAGAACTACCATGGCTGAAAACCTTTACTTGCCTCCTCATCTTTGACTTTTCTCTAGTAATGAAGATGACAGCAAGAGTAGTAATCTGCTGAGCATTTTCTACATACCAGGTAGAGTGCTAAGCTCCTTTACATGGATGATAGCAATTAAGTGAATCTCACAATTACTGCAAAAAGTAGAAATTCATTACACTCATTTAACAGATGGGGAAATACTCTCAGAAAGGCGAAGGCATTCACCCGGGCTCACAGTGCTCCATGTGGCTCTAGACAGCAGGATACAAATGAGCCCATTTTCTCCCCAGCAGTCCCTCCCTAACTGCAGCCATCTGGGCAGTTCCTGGAAATCTTCCCCCTGAAGCCTCAAAAGCCTCACTCGCATGTGCCACTCCACAGCAGGCCCTGGCCTCAGAGGAGCGGCAATGTACAACACCCATCCCTATGGCTCTCATCAGAACCACCTCGCCAGATCCACAGCTCCCACGTGATGTCTCAAATCAGTTTGTAAAGTGTGTTTACTTCGCTAATTTATTCAAGATACCTCTGCCCACCTAAGCTTCAGCTGTGTTATACTGGGATGAAAGCCACACACGGAAAGCTAATGAGCGTGTGACAACAAGTATGACTGAGGCGAATCCTACCAACCTGGCCACGTGTCCAGGAAACTTACCAGTGAGGACAGACTTTGGGAATATGCGCCAACCTTGTGTCTTCTCAATGAATAGCTGATGCGAAGACTTTTAAGGTCATGAAAGAGGACTGTGGATGTAGCTCAGGAGCACAGAGCCTGCCTGGCAAGCTGAGATCCTGAGTTTGATTCCTGGTACCAAAATAAATAAATACAGTTATGAAGGAAAGCCAAAGGGAGTTTTCAGTCAGCAATTCTGTGACAAGGTTTTATAAATAATTTTAACCTCAAGCTCCTTGATGCTGCTTATTTATGAAGACTGGGTTGAAATCTAGCGAAGCATTAACTTGTGCTTCTGATTACTATTTTGTTTCTGAGACTAACTAGGCAACCATTTCCTCAACCAGACCATTTGAAAGTGCAGAGAAACTGCGAGGTTTGAAAAGTAGGTATTACCATGAGTGCAACTTATTTCAAACCGGGGGCATTAGCTAAGGGATAGTGAATGGGTAATGGAAACTAAGGGGTGAGACAGTTTTAGGCAATGTACAGAGCCAGGGTCATATTGTGACTTCCTAAATCTCTAGCTGTATATCTTGGGGAAAAATATTTAATCTGAGCCCCATTTTCTTCTTCCCTGTAAAATGATATCTATATAATCTCCCTCAGAGATTCTCAGAGTTTTCCCTGGGTCAGCAGAAAGGGGAACTTGATAGAGATACAAATGTTAAAACCATCCTGCAGAGCCCTCCGGTAGGGCGGCCCAGTCATCCGTGTGCAAGATCCGCAGCCACTAAAGTTTGAGAGCCATCGGTCTACGTGTGCTGCAGAAGGGTTTCAGCCTTGGTTGGGCCTTGTCATCCTGTGCATAACCTTTTAGGAAGCTGATGCCGTTGTGCCAGCCCCAGAAGTTTTGACATAATGAGTGTGAGGCCTCAGGTTTTTAAGTCATAGCTGCACAGAACACTGGCACTGCTGCTCAGGATGGGCCCCTAAACATGAACTGGAGGCCAAAGTCTCTGTTGCACAGGGCTGTCGTGAGCCCTGCTGCTTTAATGTAGCACATCTCGGGCAATCAGCACACTACCTTGCGCAGAGCAGACGCTCCTGGTACATGTAAGCTTTCTTCAACAGACACTACCTTGATTCCACACTGTGTTCATTAAAATTCTAGGTCAGAAGGACGTTCAGCAAAACATTAACAGTGAGGGTCTCTCTGAGTGGTAGGATTATGAATGATTTTTAAATTTTCTTTTTTATACTTTTATGAGGTTTTCCAAAGGCATTGACATGCATTTCATTTATAATCACAAATATAAGTGAAACTAAATTTTAATAAGGAAAAATCTTTTTTTCCCCCCCTGAGGCTCTTACCTTATAATTAACCTGTCTGAGTCAACTAAATCAATAGGGAAATCACATTATTTTCATTTTTCAGATATCAAAAACATAGAATGCACTGAATTTATACTGAATTCCACTAATGGGGCTGCAGAGACAGC
Source organism: Octomys mimax (assembly GCA_002564305.1). Lineage (NCBI taxonomy): Eukaryota > Metazoa > Chordata > Mammalia > Rodentia > Octodontidae > Octomys > Octomys mimax. The sequence continues at coordinate 4,812 of NDGM010639432.1, forward strand.
TCAGCAGATTAAATGCCTACTTAGTCTGCTTAGGCAAGCACAAGTGCTGGGGTTTGATCCCCGGCGCCACATGCCAGGCTAGCCCCGCTCCCAGGCACACTGAGCTGGCCACCGAGACTGGGCGTGATGGCTCTTGCCTGTAATCTCAGTGCTGGGGAAGCTGAGACAGCAGGATCACTACAAGTCTGAGCTGCATAGTGAGACCCTGTACCAAATACATAAATAAAATGAATTCCACTGATGATTAGGTAAGAAAGACACTAAATCTCCTCTCTGGAACATCTGTCTGCTCAGGAAAACAGAATTCTCCACGAAATGCACCAAAGGCCTCAGGGCTGAAGCTGTCTGGGGCTACTCGCTTCCTCAGACCTACATCAGCACTAGCTCACCTTCTCCTCTGTAAAACAGTCCCAGCAACTGCTTTCACATATTGGGGCCTGGTGGTGACACAGCAGGGGGCACCGCCTTGCAAATTGTGGTGTCACAGAAAAAGGAACAGCCAAAACATCTGATTCGGGCAGTATACTATGCATGAGGCACAGGGCTCAGTGTTTTAGGAGGATTTCCAAAACGAGGGTGGATTAGAGTGGTGGTTCACGAACCTTAGAGCCCATCAGTCACCTGGAAGGCTTGTTAGACACAGACCGAAAAGCCTCAGCCCGAGTTTCTCAGCCGGGAGATCTTGGAGATGGGCCTGAGAATTTGCTAGTTTCCTAGTGAGGCAGTAGCTCAACCACAATTTTGAGGCCACTGGATCAGACCATCCAGGGAGCACCTGCCAGCTCTGATGTCCTGCTGGAGTTCAAGCCTCACTTCTCATTCTTCGGCCCCCTGCAGTGAAACTTAGAACTAAACCCAGACCTCCCAGCGGCCTCCTTACCACAATCCACCATGACCACCACTTGCTCCAAATGGGTGGCTTCTCTCTTTTATTTTTTTAATCATTTATTTATTTGGTACAGGGTCTCTATAGGCAGCTCAGACTCTCAGACTCATAATGATCCTCCTGCTTCAGCCTCCCCAGTGCTGGGATTACAAGCATGTGGTGCCAGGGATTAAACCCAGGTCCTTGCACTGGCCAGGCAGGTGCTTAGCCCACCAAACTATCTCCCCAGTCCTGGGCAGCTTCTCTTTAAAGGTGAACTCAGCCATCCAGCTGTGGAGAAGGTACACGAACACTGACCAAATCCTAGCCCCTCAAATATGTAATAGTTCTCTTAAAAATACATTTGAGGTCGTTAGAAGCAAGGACCGCAGTCAAACACGGACACAGCCCACAGCCTAGCTCTCTTCCTTGCGTCCCTTCCCACCACACAATGGCTGATATTGTATCTCAAAGCCTTTTCCTGCTACCGCCGACAGAGGGCCTGGCCTGCTTTGAGAAGAAAAAAGAAAGAGATATTGAAATGCATGAGGACCTAGCAATGCTTTGAAATTCACAAAGCTCTACCACACCCATTCTCTCATTAGGGCTTCGTAATCTTGCTCCGAGGTAGGTATTATTATTCTGTTTTATAGCTGAGGAAACAAAGGCTCAAATAGGCTTAGTGATTCGGGCAAAGCCTATAGGAAATGGGAAATAGAAAGGACAACTGGAACCCAGGTCTCCTGCTGCCCAGCTGAGATACGTTTCCACGGCCTCTTCATCCAAATTATGGGATAATTCACATTAAAATTTCTCTTCCTCATTCTCCTCTTCCTTAGCATATTAGCAAGAATGAATCACTATGGGCAAGTAAATGGGGAACTCTAATTGCAGGTCTCTGAATGGAGATGTGTAATTACGTAGCTCCATATGTGAGTCATCAACCAGTTTTGATCGTTGACAATTCTCTTTAAGGAATTATTTTCCACGAAAAATTAAAGTAGTATATTTTTAAAATCTGCCCTGCAATGCTTTGTTTTCACTCAAATAAAGAAATGACTGTTTCTTATGAGTGTCATGATTTCTAGGCAATTGGTCTAATGTCAGCCAACCATGTATTCCCGAAAGGCCGATCACGATTAGGTCTGAAACGGCAGTTTTATCTGGAAACTAGGGACATCTTTTGGACAAAGCAAAGTAACAAAAACTTCTCTACAGTAGGAGCAACTGTTCTTTGAAAACCTAAACCTTTCCCCTTGAACGTTCTTGGGGCAGGAATCTCTGTTAAATAGCCCTCAAATAATGTTGATTTTGCTGTGTCCCCCAGTGTTGCTGAGACAGGCTTGGGCTGAGGAATGAATTTAGTATTCATAGAAACCAGGTGTGAGCTTAAGTTCAGACTAGCTCCCAACGGCAATGGCAAGCCACAGAAGCAGGCTGGAACAAAATGCCAGTCTGCTCGAGATGCGGGAGCGGGCTAACCTCCAGCTCCTTCTTCCAGGCCCCACGAGGGGCTGTTTTGACCATTACTGAGACTTCCTTCCATTTTCTACTTTTCCAGATAACCATATGCATATTGCTCAAAGAACTTTTTTTTTCTTTTCTTTTCTTTCTTTCTTTCTTTTTTTTTTTAAAGACAGGCTCTTACTATGTAGCCCAGGCTGGCCTCGAACTCACAGTGATCTTCCAGCCTCAGCCTCCTGAGTGCTGGGATTATTCGGCGTGGGCCACCATGCCCAGCTAGAGGTAAATTTCTCATTAGAATAACACAGCTTGTAAATACTACAGCCAAGCTTCAAACCCAAGTAGAATCTCTTTCATTAACTTAATCAGTAAGTACCGATTAAAAGGCAGACAGATGATGGATAGAATAAAATGATCCTTGAGAGCGCAGTGAGAAAATGGGCAAGAGGCATGGCTCCAAGGTAGGAAGAGTTAGCGCATCTTGCAAGGCTTCCAAAAGCCTTCGCAGAGGTTGACCACAGCCATGCTTCCTTCTACTAAAGCTGCTCTGCATCTAGACAGAACTTCCGCTGGTTGGCCCAGAAAGCAGCAGGCCGGGCTCTACACCTTCCCACCCCTTCCGACCCTTCCTCAGAGGGGGCTTGCCCCTTCGCAGCCCACGTGGGGCTTCCTGACCTGGAAAGAAAGCTCTGCGTGTGGCAGAACACAGTACGAGGAGAGCCGGCTTACTCTTCTGCACCGCCGCTCACTGTAGAGCAATCACTCCTAATGGTACCCTGCAAAGTGGTAATTTACCAGAGTACTAATTAGTACCTGGTCCTTGAAGAGTTAACTCACTTCCCTCCAGAGGTGTCTGACTGACTCCTAGCTAGGAGTGCGTAGTAAAGTGATGTGTTCCAGGCCACAGCCTAAGCTGTTCACTCCCTCTGCTCTTGAATGTGCGGCAAGGAAGCACAACAGAGGGCAGGAGGGCTGCATTGGAGTGCTGCTTCTGCTACTGCACAAATCCTTTCTTTTCCTGTGTCTCTGCCCAAATTTGAAATAAGGTCCTGAGGACTTTCATAGCTAGGGGTCCTTCTGACAGTCTAAGACTATAATAGCTCTTTGTTCTTTTAAGGTCATAAGTTACTTTGAGAATTTATGCTAAGTGACTGGCTCCTCCACAAAGTTGGGCCAAAAGTTTCATAAAATTTGTGGAGATCCTGATGTAGGATTCTTGGTCCAATATGGCCTGTGAAGTCTCAATAGGGAAGGATTAAACTTTTTTTTCCTTTGCATTGAGTTCTTTATTGAAGTGTGAACAGCATTTCTATTAAAACAGGAAATCTTTATACTGTGTCTACAAAATTTGAGTCTCCGCTACAATATGTGCTCAAGTTCTTAATTTAAATGCACATAAAGGGTAAGGAGTATCCCGGCAATCTGCACATCTTCTCCACAGTGTCTGCCTTGTAGGTGCTGATATCTGAATTGGACAATCATAGACGTGAATTTCCTGGTTGCCTCCAACAGACACAATTTTTGAGCCGTTTCCATTGTATTTTACTCCCCAGACCTGATCCTGGTGATCAAAGAAGGTATGAACACAAGTCCTTGTTCCAACATCCCAGACTTTCCCACTTTTGTCAGATGAACGGGAGACGAAGTAAGTGTCATCAGGACAGAAGGCGACACTCAGCACCCAGGAGGCATGGCCACTCAATGTACTGGCCAGCTTGGAGTGCTGTACATCATAGATCTTGATGTAGACATCATTGATGCAGCAACAAGGAGCTGAGAGTCTGGAGAAAAAGGTCAAGGAGAGGATGGGTATGGTGTGGGCTTCCAGCATATGCAGAAGTTTCCCTGTTGCAGTATCAAAAATGTTGATGATTCCATCTATGGCTCCACTGGCCGAGTACTTCCCCTCATGACTACAGGTAATATTGAGAATGAACTTTCCTCTCGCATCCAAAGAATATTCTTTTTTTTCTACTTTCCACATGAGGTCCTGTGGCCAGATCCTGGGAATTTGGAGAAAAGGCCAAAGTCCAGGCATCCACAGGTCCTGCATCTGTAGACTTTATCTGTTTGCCATTTTCCAAGTCCCAGAGACAAACGTGGGCATCCAGAGGGCTGGATGCAGCAATGGGCAGCATGTGGCTAATGTGCACAAATGCCACCCCTAGCTGGTGGCCATCCAGGCTCTACTGCAGATCCAGCCTCTCATCAGACCATTTCCAGACCATCACTAGGTCACCCAGGGATCCTGTGACCACTGTTTCAGAGTTTTCCTTCTTGTTTGTCCCCCAGGTGACCAACCAACTAGCATCATCTTGGGCTTGCTCTTGTTTGAAGAGAATACTGTACTGGTTGGTCATGTCCTCAACCAAGAAGAAGGGGCTAAAGGCCAGACAGCTTGCTGTGCTTCTGGGAAGGATTAAACTTGATCTCTCTTTCTCCTCCTCCTCTTCCTCTTTCTCCTCCTCTTTCTCCTTCCCTCTCTCCATCCTACCTTGTTTCCTCCCTCCCCCCCAGGGACTAGTCTCTTACATTTATTTATTTATTTATTTAGCAGAGCAGGGGATTGAACTCAGGCCCTTGAGCTTGCCAGGCCAGTGCTTATTCAACTGAGCTATCTCCCCACCCCCTAGTCTCTTACCTTTAACCCTCACACAGAAAAATAGCACCAATTATACCTCCCTCACAGTATTGTTGTGAGCATGAAAAATAATTATGTCCAAGTGTCTGGCCATAGAAGTTACCAATAACTGGCAGCTAAAGCAAACAAGGTAATGGCACCTGTCATCTGCGCTAGGGAGTGCACGCTCTCTTCCTTCTTTGCAGTAACTAGCAGCTATCCAGCAGCTTTAGCTGTTCCATAAGTGTTAGTGCTTGACTGTCAGAACTGTCCTGAGGTTCTGGTCCCTCAGAGGTAGTTTTGGAGAGGCGGACTTTTCCTTCCTCTCAGCTGGATTACAGCAAGGCTGGTGTCTGCTTTTCGAGCACATCTTCCTCGGATGGAGAGCACTGTCACAAGAATCTTCCAGAAATGAGCACCTAAACTGTAACAGCTTGGGGGCCGGGGAGATGGCTCAGTGGATTAAGTGCTTCCCTGGCAAGCGCGAGGGGCTGAGTTCAATCCCCGGTTCCGCAAAAAATAAACTATGACACCTAGTTCACTTGTGCTATACAAACTTTTAGTTTCTTTTTTTTATTATTTTTAGTGTATACTTGCAATACATAAGCCTGCTATGTAATTTTGGAAAAATCATTCGTCCCCTGTCCTCGTTTGTAGAGTGGAAATAATTGTAGAGACAGACTTATTAAGAAGATTAGGGGCTGGTGAGATGGCTCAGTGGTCTAAAGCACCTACTTAGAACAAGCTTAGCA
>NDGM010639498.1:0-11528 GCA_002564305.1 Octomys mimax
TAGTTCAGCTTGTTCCAAGTAGGTGCTTTAGACCACTGAGCCATCTCGCCAGCCCCTAACCTCACTATCTTTGTTATTTACAATTGCTGCTCTTCTCCCTGCAAATCAGTGTCGTAGTTGCCAAAGCCACCAGTACCGTTAACTCAGAGGAATGCCTGACCTTTCAGCAGAGCCCGGAGCTTCTCAGTGCATGCACACAGTGTCCTGCTGGTGTGGTACCTACCGCTGTGACAATGGCTCGTTTGCTTTTAGGCATGCAGCGAGGCAGAGCATCTCGGCCAGCTGAGGGGTGCGGTGAGGTATAGGTGCCCAGCTCTTGGGAGGCCAGAAGCAGAGCGAGAGGGAGAGAGGCAGTGGACAGATGCACACTCTGTTTGGCTGGAGAATCCGCACTGATGAGGTCAGGGCTTTCAGTACACCGACAGTTGGGGGACCCTTGGCATTCAAGCAGCAGCAGTCTTCAAAAAGGGTTGATTGCAAGAAAGGGGTATTCAATAAACTAAAACATGCAGAACAGGAAGCAACGCCAACATATTGCCTCATTCATTTTTCAGCTCTTTTTCTTGCATGTGTACGGAAAGAAGAGAAATAAAGTGATATCTATTTTGAAAACACTATCATAGCTACTGTTCATTTGTCTTTTTCTCTCTGCCTTTTTCAATTTACCTGAAGCATTCCAAAAGTTTTCATTTATACTAATCACGCTATCCATTCTGGTTTTTACCTGACTCCTAAAGCAATGTTTTTCTAAGATTTATTTTACTTTTTTTGTCAAGAGTCTTCTTACCTTCTTTAGAAACTGTGCAGTGGGATTTGGAAAGATGGATGAACAAAATGTGACCGTGCTTTAAAGTTGCATACAGTGTAGTCAATAAGATAAATACACAAATGGGTGTCATGTAATGTGACTGACTGCTTCATTAGGATGTGGACTTGGTCTCTCCACTTTATGGGAACCACATATTTATATTATCAGTATCTATCTATCTATCTATCTATCTATCTATCTATTATCTGTCATCTATTATCTATCACCTACATCTACTATGGATCTATCATCCATGTATATTGTATGTATGTATCTATCGATCTATGTATCATTATCTATCTATCATCTATTATCTTTCATCTATTATCTATCACCTATATATACTATGGATCTATCATCTATATATGTATGTATGTATGTATCTGTCTATCCACCTATGTATCATCTATTATCTATCTATTACTTATACCTACTATGGATCTAGTATGTATGTATGTATGTATGTATCTATGTATTATCTATCTATCTATCTATCTATCTATCTATCTATCTATCCATGTATCTATCTGTCTAATGTTAGTGGTACCGACAAGTCTGTAAGCACCAGTCTATAAACTGAACTGGGAATAGAGAACCTTTTGGTCTTGCATCCAGGTGCACAAGGACTAGAATATTGTATATCATTTAAGTCCTGTGACAATTTTGTAGGCTTCACAGCCTATAAAAAGTTCTGGCTTTTAACTATTGTTTCTGTAACCTTATCTGTATTTCTCTAGATTAAGCCTTTGGAAATCCTGCACCTAAACAGCATGTGAACAACCTAAGAGAACTTTTGGCAACTTGACTTCATCAGACCAGGTGCAATTGCAAGGGCACTAGGAAACAAAACAAAACAAATTTTCCCCTTTTAGCTTGTTGATGTCAAAAATCTCATCCTTACAAATATCTTCTGGATCATAGATTTTAGTTCGTTGAAGCCTAAATATTCCCAGGAGAGGGAACATAATGAACTGTGAGACATTTAACAACTTACTATAACTGCTTAGATCAGTTTCTTTCTTGAGAGTGTAGTCTGAAAGAAATGATAGGGACATTGGGCTGGCAGGAAGGGGGACCTCTAGGAATAAAGGAGTACCCAGGCCCTGGGGTCATGAAGTTGGCCTTTCTTAGTGGGTTCATTGTTGATTGCAGTTCAGCTTTTCTAGCCTGCTGAGAGGCAGAACCTTCTGTACTACTTGGGCTGAAAGAGGTCCTCTGGCTATTCCTTGTGCTCTGTTAGCCATTCATTATGAATGGGGTAAAACAAGCCTAGCAGATCAGAGGAGCACAGTCCTGGCTGTGTCTGCGGATGATGGACATGCGGACCAGCAAGCTGAGGGTGAAGACGCACTGGGCATGTGGGCAGTGCTAACCAACAGACTTATAGCCTAGACAGGTTAAAGAGGAAAGAAAAATGAATTTTCCCTAGTCTGCAAAAGCTTGAGTCTCAACCTCTCCTTTGGACTTTTGGCTTGTTTCTTAAGCTTTCCAACATAGACTTGCATCAGCAGCATCCCTTCTCATCACTGTGCATCTATTATCTATTGATTCTGCCTTACTACAGAAACCTGCTGAACAGAATCTCCCAGGTGCAGAGAATCTAGCTGATTGGGGATGAATTGTTTAAATGTGGAAAAACAACTTGCTCTCGAGCCACCATAGATGACCCGCGGTGATGCCCCAGTGGTGGCACCTTGAACATGGCTGTGACTGGTGCCAGAAACGTCATTCAAAGCAGCATGAGGCACTGAATACTTCACTGAAATTCTTAGCCTATGCCAATATCCTGAAGTGTTTCCCCCTATGTTTTCTCCTAAGCATTCATACTTTTATGTACAATATTCATTTGATTTTCTCCCTTTTAGTATGAGACAGTGGTCTAGCACCTTTCTCCCACATATGAACAACCCAGATTTCCTTTGCTATTTCATGAAGAGACTGTCTTTCCCTTATATATGATTTTGACAATTTTGGCACAAACAGTTAGTGTTAAGAATATGGGCTAGGGAGATGGTTCAGTAGAATAAACGCTTCCCTGGCAAGCACAAGGGGCTGAGTTCAATCCCTGGTTCCGAAAATAAATAAATAAATAAGAAGATGGGCTAATTTCTAGGTTTGGTATTCAATTCATTTTGTCTAGGTGTTGATTCTCATGCTAGTATATGATGCCTGTTTTGGTTTTTGTAGCTTTGTAGTATAGTTGATATAAGATATATGGCTGTCTCTAGCTTTTACCTTTTTGTTCAGGATTACTTTGGTTATTTTGGATGTTTTCTTGGTTCCACTATTGAGTCAATATATAAAGAAAGTGGTATCCTTGTATCAAAGAGATATTTGAGTTTCCATGTTAATTTCAATATCACTCACAGTAGCAAAGATAAAGACTCAAGCAGGTGCCCATCAGTGCGGAAATATACAATTATATATAGAGATTGCAGAATGGAATATATATGATATATAATATATATACATTTATATAATCTATAATCTATATATATTCAAGAAATTATACAAACATATATATGGAATTTCATGTCTTTGGAATCAATAATTTGCTGCATGAAGCTGCTAGAAGAAAACCAATAAATGACTCCAGATATTGATGTACACAGCGCCTCACCACCCAGGTAGCTGGCACCTTCTCTGTGTGCTGAGCACAGAGGGTAGATACAGTCTAGAACAATTAATGACATCTTTCACATAAGTAGAAAAGAAACACCTACACACTCTAAACACATAGGCATGAAATTACTAGCCATCTTCATTTAAACAATATACATTATAATATGTGGCAAATTATTTTTGTATAGTTTACCATATATATATTGTATGTCTATTGGCAAAACATTAGCTATTTTCCAAAAACAGTAAAAATAATAAATACTCATCTGATAATATACAGTTTGGTCCTTTTAAAAACAAACTGCTAGTATAGCAACAAGGTTAAGCATATGATAATGATTCCCTGATTTATTTAAGAGTCTCTGTGGGGAGAAACAACAAGTAATTCCCATCCATTTCAGAAACAAACAATCACGTTTCTTTTATGGAAAACAGTAAGTAAAACATGATGCTATATGGAGTCCCTTATTTTGAAATAAGTTCCATTGCACTGCTTTAAAAATTGTCATTGCTCTTTATTATAATTGTATAGTTTTTTATGTATTCTAGCACATGGTGTACAGGGTCTCCCTACACAGATCTCACTCGCAATGATCCTCTTGCGTTCAGCCTCCCAAGCGCTGGGATTACAGGCGCGCCACCAAGCCCAGTCGGAGTCGCCGGGTCTCAGCGCGCCCCTGAGGCGGGGCCAGCGTGGCACTCCAGAAATCGAACCCCGGTCCCTGCCTTTGCTTAAGCAGGCGCTGTGATCCACTGTGCTATCTGGCCGGCCCTTATAATTATATAGGGGAGCTTTTAACTTTTACATAGGGCATATATATTCTAACTGGCTCTGTGGGTCGGCGTGGACGCAAGGCAGAAGCTGAGCACCACGGTGTGTTTCTTCATTCAGCAAGCGGGTTTCAGCGAGGTGCCTTCTCTCATTCTTCATAGTCCATGGTGCAACACGTAAACGCTTATGGGAAACCTGCCATAGTTTTGTCATTTTCAAATTCTACCTACATGTGTCCCCTCTTGATGGGAATTTTATTTTTTTCTTAAATTTGAGAGATAATAGAGAATTTGTATTTGTATTTCAGAGCATGCTGTCTGTGGATCTGTGTGCATAGAGTTGGAACTTTAAGATATTTTGTGTATTGTGTTATGAAATACCCTACAATTTTATCACTTGAATCCTGTCACATGTGTGTAGCAGAATTTTATAAATAATAGTATATATGAATAAGATGGCAATTAACTTAGACCGGACGTGGTGGCGCACACCTGTAATCCCAGCACTGGGGAGGCTGAAAAACAGAAGAATCACCATGAGTCCTTTGTAGTGAGTCTGTGTACCAAATACATAATAAAGATGACAATTAACTTTAAACATAATATATATATATATTTTTTTCTGACACAAAATTATCAAATACTTTGAGTATTTATATATTAAGTTAATGTATCAGGGAAGTAAAACTACACTCTGATGAGTTAGAATGTAGAATACACCTTTCTAGGGTGTTCCTTAACACTGCATGAATTATTTTTTTGTTTGTTTGTTTGCTTTTGAGACAGTGTGTCACTATGCAGTTCAGGCTGGCCTTGAGCTCATTTTGTAGCCCAGGCTGGTCTCGAACTTGCAACGATCCCCCTACCTCAGCCTACGAAGTGCTGGGATTACAGACATGCACCACCACACTCTTAATCCTGTACGATTTCTTAACCATCACTCATTCACAAGCCACTGTAGGAAGTTGCTGTAGCTCAGTACCTCATATATTAATATACAGTTTATAATTTTTTAAAAACAACTCAGGACCAAAATCCATATTTACTGTAATCATCTCTTAAAAATACTCACGAAATCACAAGTTTGATGTGCAGGCTGTGACTATTTCCTGAAATAAATATTGATCTAAAACAAGCAAAAATGATTTGGTCAGAGGATGCCTAACATCATCTCATAATTCCCTCATAATCTGCACACCACACATGAAGAATCCCAGTCGTTGCCTGCACACAAATGACTTAGGAGAGCTCAGCTTGGAGCACACTGTCCATGCTTAAACGCTGGCTCTCCTCTTTGTCTGTAAGATCCTCACATTTCTGTTCCCTCTTTACTAAAATGAGCAGAATACTAAATAGCCTACCTCACACAGTTCTGGAGCATTGAGATTGGTTTTAAAAATCAGAGTAGTTTCATATGGTTTATAACATAAGTGTAGTTTATGCTAATTTTACAATAATATATGAAACAATTATGTGGGGCTTTGTGTTCATCAATTTCTCTTTGTAAGCACTGCTTTAATATTAACTGGTAGGGTGAGACTGAGGTCCTGATTATTTGATTCAATAAATCCCCAATAGAGTTGCAAAAGCCCCTGAATGAGTCTCAAGTCACTTTCCTGAGTAGTTTATTTCCTGCGAGACTGTACTATTGTTTCAGGCGTACATTAATGAAATCAAATTTTAATTCAAACTTTAAATATTTCCTGAGTGGCTCCCCATATAAGACAGTAAGGAGACACAAAGATGAATTAGGTGGGGCCCATCTTAGGAGAGCAAAGAAACAACAAACACCCACGTAATCAGAAAGTGGCAAGTGCCACAGGAAGCCACACACACATATGTACATGCGCATGTGCGTACACATATGTGCGCATGCACACACACATATGCGCATGTGAAAAATCATTTAGCCTCCCCCCCCCCCACACACACATACACACACTGGATGGGAGCTGCATGGAGTTCTGGGAAGGGGCAGGTGACATCTGGTTCATGGAATCTGGACACGGAGGAGCCAGCCACTCGTCAAATCACTTCCCAAGCATTGTATTGATCACGTGATAAGCTTTCTCTGGCAGCGGAAGCAGTAGCTGAAGTACGATGTTACTAGAATGGTGCCATGAAATCCGAGGCCAGGTGCAACATCACAACATTTTATTTATTTAAATGTCCTTTATGAAGAGGAAACAAGGAGGTGTAAGAGGTGGCTTGGAGTTACTGTTTCAGTTGGGTTCCTTGCGCTGGCCGGTTTGCCCCTGAATGCTATATACGCTAATTATTTATTTCTTTAGAAAATTTAATGTCGCACCAGTGTCCCAGGAGAGCTGGCACAACCTCTGAAATCATTTAGCCTCTTCCTTCCCAAGTACTTTCTATGTTAGGCGAACGTGTTCAATCCAGTGTGCAATAATTGTATTACTGAATATTTAAATAGGACTTCAAAATCATCAAGGTGAGCATTCTTGGGGCTGATGAGATAGCTCAGCAGACTAAAGTGCCTGCCTTGGCAAGCGCAGGGACCAGCATTCCATCCCCAGTTCCATATGCTGTGCTGGCTCCACCCCCAGCCCAGGCATGCTGAGCCAGCCACCAAGTCCTGGCGCAGCGGTGCGTGCCTGTAATCCATTCTTCATTGGGGGTTACTAACACACGTTTGCTTTCCGGTTTCCTCAGCTTTGCAAAGTAGTCCTGGTGTACATCCTCACCCCCTGGAGGAGGGCACCTGGCCAGAGAAGATACATCTCCCACAGGCTGCAGACTCTCCTGACATGATCAGACCCTGTTCTTCAAACACGCACAAGTGTGAGGCAATACACAGGACTGTTGTGAAGGGTGAATTTTGAGAATGAAGCTGCCCTTCTGTTATCTAAAATCTGTTTTAATAGTCTTCTCTTGCTTTGCTACAGTAAATATGTTACTGTTGCCCTGAGCAGAGTTAGACAATACTGAGGAAAATCTGTCAGGTGGGCAAGCTTAATTAGCCCAGAATAGTTCTTCGTTGCTCCTAAAATCCAGGCCCTAAAGACAGATATGATTAAAGTCTGTAAAAAATAAAAATGTACTTAAAATGCTATTTTGAGGCTCATTAAACTTGAATTAGTCAACATCTATTTCTGGGGGCAGAATTAATTTGCATTTATGCAATGATTCTCTTTGGCCAATTAATATTTGGGTGACACTAAATCCCTTGAATCAAAACAAAGTAATTGAAATGTGGAGTGAAAAGGCTACAAATAAAAAGGATGTGCAGATAATTAGAAGCCAGACCCTGGACATGTGTTTCTTATGAAAGAATTATGTACATAATTGGTAATGACTTTCCTTTCTTTCAGGGAACACAATACACATTCAAATGGAAAACCCCAAAACTATGATGGATGGGCTGAGGTTTTGGTTTAAAAGGGACCATAATTAAATCTTAGTTGCTAAATGCACCAAGGATGTGGAGCAAGGGAAATTTTTCTATTTCATCAGAAAGAGATACAAGGAAATTCCCCATATTGCTTTACTACTTCTTTGAAATATTACTTCAAGGCTCTGGCAGAAATAATGTAGGTTGTTCTTAAGCTCTCAGACATATCTGACTGGCTTAACCTTTTTCTCATTTCATAGAATTCAATAAAGGGAAGCATTTGAAACTAAGTTTGGAAGTCTGTTGGAGATAGAAGTGGTTCTGACCAAAGTATTCTGATTCTAGTTCTAACACTAAAGGCAACAAGCTTTTTCCAAAAAGACAGAAGGTAAACAGTGTAGGGCTTCAGTGCCATTTAGTTTGCGCGGAGCGGACTATGACCCTCTGTCTGTGGGCTTCAAAAGCAACCGTAGCCAACACACAAGTAAGTAGATGCACCCGTGTGCCAATGCTACCTTAATTGAAACCAGGTGTCAGGTTGGATGTGGCTTCCCCAAGGCTGTTGTGTGCTCTTCTGAGATACAACATCAAGCTAAGCCAAGGGAGAAGATTTTCCATTAGTTATTCCAGAAAGACTGTTCTATACATGTGCAGCTTCGCCTGCATAGAGGGAGGGACCAGCGGAAGCTTTCAAAAGTCCTGGTGGGATCCATGGGTCTTTTAGTGACCAAGACAGATACCTGTGATCCACAGCTGGGTAACCATACTGAGCTCCCTGCTGACTACCCTGTCAATACTGAGTTCTTGAGAAGACCTCTAGAAGAGGGGCCTAGATGCTTATTTGGTCCATCTGGCTCATTCCTGTTCCTTATTCCTTGTCAGGGTCTACCTAATGGGCATTTGTACACCAATATATTTAGATACAACTAGTCAAAAGAGCATCTTGAGACTCCTTTCATCACAAGGCGCCAGTGTATGACAATGCCTTGGATCTCTGCCTGGTCCGGCGAACCACTCAGCATATTGAAGCTGAGTGGAAAATATACTGTTAAATTGCATTATAAAAGGGTAGCAGGGCCATAAATCATGGAAGAAAAGCTCTGGTGTCCACAGGTGCCATGGATGTAATTCCTGCCCAAGGACTGTGGTCTCTGGGCCTTCAGCTACAGTGTTCCGGTGCAGGGTTATGCAGTCTCCACTCCCAAAATTCCCCTTGTATCTCTGGATGAACAGTGTTCCTCATTCCTGTGTTACCCCTGCAAGGGGACAGCAGCATGGTTCTGGCTATGCACCTTTCCACTTACCACACAGCTCACTATACAGCATAGAGGGTGCACTCAGACAGAGAGGAAAACGTTGGGGTAATGTTGACGTGACAGTGTGCAAAGCAAACCAAGAATGTGGTAGAAGAACATGAAGTGAAGAAACTCTTAGGTGAGAGGAAATGGAGTGGCCATAAGTCAGTGACCTATGTCAGTTCAGAGGAAGAGACAGTTCCAAGTAACTGGGTAGTTGCTGCAGATATTGAGCATATATATCTAGTTGAACTCAGGACCTTACGTTTGCCTGAGCTATCTCCCCAGCCCCATAAGTGGAGATTTGAAAGTATAACATTCCTCTAGCCTCATCTTTCTTGGGATTCCAGATATGAAAGATGATTGAAGTATTCAAAAGCACTTGGAAAACTCATTTTTTAATGTATTTAATAAAGAGTCTACAGGGTCTACAGGGTCTGCAGGTTCTCACTACGTAAATCAGACTCAAACTCCTGTTTTCAGCCTCCCAAGCCCTGGGGTTACAGGTGTGTACTACCACGCCCAGTCTGAAGGACTCATTTTAAGTTGTCAATTTATAATTTTCCTTATTAAGCATTTTATCATGCACATGTACATGTTTAATGATTTCAAATAGAACACACTACATTGCCAAAAAAGAATAATAATATAACATGAAACTTTTTCATTTTTAAATAAATTTATCAAATTGAAAGAAAAGTTTTTTATTCATTTTAACAGGAATGATGAAGACTGGTATTTGTCCTCTGAACAATGGTTGAGAGGCACAAATCGGATCTAAATACTCTTCTGATGTTTGAATCCATTTCATAAACTGCCCAAAATAACTTTCTTCTTTATGTCTGCATTTCTCCAGTTATGGAGACTTCGGTATCACTTGAAATACGTCACTTATTCTTAGCCTTTGGAAAGTATTTCTGGTTTGCTCATAAATGTGTCTTGTTGTAACTACAGCACAAGTCCCTGTCATTGTCAGTTCAGGCTTCATTAAAAGATAGAATGGCTTAATGGGGAGAAAACTAACTTTTCTCATAGTTCTAGAAGCTGAGAATTTTATACCCAAGTTGCTGGCCAGTTTATCCCCCAGTCAGATCTCTTGCTGGTACGCAAACTAGGTGTTTTTCACTGTGTCAACTCATGACAGTGGGGGACAAGACCCCTGTGGTTTCTTCCTCCCCTGTCAGATTGAGGCCCTTCCCATGTTACATCGCATGATCCCTGTCATCTACCTTTCAGGTGCTCTCTCTGTCCAAGCACATTCACCCTGGGGTTAGGGCTGTACCTACGAATGCAGGAAATACATTCAACCCTTGCCAGCTCTTGCTGTAATGTCATGTAAGGTGAGCCTCACCTCATTTGGGTTTACCAATCCAATCATTATTTCAAAACTAAAAACAGTTAGCCCTTCCGTATGGCTTTGATTCCTTTCTTCAAATGACTTCAAGTCTCCTCATGGTTTGTGTCATTTCCCAAATGTGGACCAACAGGCATTTGTTACTTTTACAAGGGATACAAGGAACATCAGTAATATGAGTACAGTACAATTACCTAGTCTTAGCTAAATTCTCCTAATTCTAGCTATCACACCTAAACTTTCAAAAAGAAAACTAACAATTAGAAAACAATAGACCTTTAATTTGTCTCTCGCAAGCACCTGATTTCGTAATATTGACCAATCTCTGAGTTCTAACTTTACCTAATTTTTCACACTCCAACCTCATATTGGATATTTGGACAGAGAAATTACAGCCTAAAGTGGGAGATGGAAGCGCAGGATATTGTTAGAGATATTCTACGCTACCTGAAGTTTTATTAAGATTTCTTTTGTGATATTATGTTGTGTTGACCTACCTCTTGGGCCAGCCCTTCCTAATGCCTTGTAATTTAGTGCTATCTCTGGTCTGAAAGTAGCATATGAGAGGGAGAAATATTACCTGTTATTTTCTCCGGCTGTGACACTTCTCTTTTAGGTTGGGGTATGGAAATCCATCTGTGTCATAGTTGACTTCAGTTCTGGAAAGCTGAATGTTCAACTTTACATGAAAGGTTTGCTTCTCTCCCTCTCTTTAACTTGTTTTATTACAAAATACATATAGCACAGTAAGAGAGGCACAGAGTTATTTCCATATACATGGGGCCTGCTGAATGCCAAGTATAAAACTAATATTCCTATTACTATATAAAACTCATGTCAAAGAAAGCAACCATTTCTTAAAGAACAGTAGACTCTGAGGGGCTTAGTTCTGAATGCACATGTTGTCCTGCTCCTATGCCTTGATGCACGACAAAGATGAAGGCTTAGTTGATGCAGTGCTTGGGAGCAAAGGGACACAGAAGTGTGTTCTCTTAAAAATCCACAAGCCTCTCAGAAAGACAAAAATCAACCTCAGGTAAAAACAAACATACTAAGGTTTTTGGACACAAAAATGCATACAAATGACCTTTTCTGATAAATGTAGGCAGGCTATCCTCCGAAGAATATAAAACTATTATTCCAACTATCACACGACTATATTAACAAGCAGATGAATGATTTTATTAAACTTTGCTTCTTTTTTAATTTTTCTATTTTATTTTATTTTTTTCCCATAATTTCATTGAGAAACAAATAGCAATGGGACAGTTTCAAACCAAATTGGTAGGACAGTTTCAGTAATTAACACATTGCATACATTCTTCC
>NDGM010639572.1:0-13655 GCA_002564305.1 Octomys mimax
GAGAGAGAGAGAGAGAGAGAGAGAGAGAGAGAGAGAGAGAGAGATTCAGTTGGGATTTCTGTTCTTCACGTCAACAACACCTAATGAACAGATTTTTGCTGTGTTGCTGTGTTTTGTTTTGTTTCATCTTGTCCCAGTGTAGGAGAAACTCTCCTGCTATTGGCAGCGGCCCGCATGGCTCTGGGTTCAGCATGCTGGCTGGGAGGGGTATACATGGGGGGCGGGCAACAGGGGCCAGGGCCACTTCTGTCCCACAGCTTGATTTACCAAGAGGCAGGAATGTTTGTCTGCAAGCTGGCTTTGCCAGTCACTCTTGTTTTTATCCTTGCATGAACCCCAGCGCTATGAGGGAACACAGGAAGTGTACCTATGAAATCTAAACTGAATGTGTTCAATGAGCAGTAAAGGAAGTAACTTAAACACCACACACCTTAGCACTGGTTACAGATAAAACAAATATAAAATTGGGAATTTTTTTAGACGTAGAAGAATCCTAAACTTAGATGGTTTCCCAGATGCCTCTGTGCTCTTGCTCTCCTCTAACCACATCAAAACTGGAGACCACCAACACTAAATCCGGGCTCAGTCGGCAAACGTCCACCTAGAGCGTCAGCTAGTCGTCAGGCATTTTAGAAGAAGGCTTAGCTCCTCGGTGTACTGTCAAGTGCAGCAGGGGTGTGCTGTACTTCAATGAAGTACTGAAAACGCTTTTCAGGTTGGCTTTTTCCTGCTTTAACTGAGTTCCTTCCCAGACAGACCTGTCCCAGCTCCCCTCAGCCCCCGCCGCCAGGCAGCCTGTCACCCCCACTCTCTGCCTTTTCCACCTCACCAGCATGGTACTGGTAAAAACCAATGCTTGCGAAATTCTAAGTGATGTTCATTTTAATAAAAGACCCAGCAGGAGCGCTATTAACATGTTAGCTAGTATTTCTGCATGAAGAGGTGATGGATTTTTTTTTTTCTTATCATCATGCCTGTGAGAAAATACCGCTGTGAACTTGTATAAATTTGGTGGTAAGAAAATAAAAATAAAGTGTTTTTGGAGCAAGAACAAAGAATAGTTTATTTGTTAGATAAGAAGTTCCTCTTCCCAAAGGACTCTGAGGTCCATCGAGGTCCACTGAATCCACGCCTTGAGCCCACATCATGGAGAAATCGCTCCCTCCTGCTCACAGGTGAGGCGCTCTCAGTGGAGAGAGGATGTCAGGCCTCGATGGCAGTTATCGTCTATTCCGCTTTTCAACTGAAGAACACCGAAGTCTTTGAAAGTTAACACTGAAAAAACCTTGGACATGAGCCCGACTCAACCCCCTCTTTCTCCAGGCAAGGACCCTGCAACGTGAGGTGGTGGCTCTGAATCACAGTGACAGTGATGACAAGGGCAACTCGAACAGATGCGCACTGAGCGTGTGACGTGCATCCTCCTGTTTTGTTCTCACTGACCTGGAGCTCAAGGGGAGGGGATAGTCCTGACCAAGGGCCAAGCCTGGGTGTTCCGGGAGGAGTAGCACCATGTCCACTCCTGACGCCAGGGCTGCCTCAGGGAGGCTGTCACCGACAGCTGGGAAAGAGATGGGCAGGGGCCACTTCCTGGTGGGAAGGGCAGGGTAGAGCCCCAGGCAGCAGGAAGGCCCACAAGCCTGGCTGAGGGTGAGGCTGGAACAGAGTCAGGAGGGTGGTCGAGGCCAGCCCGGTGGCCCCACTCTCACCACCAAGGGCTGCACAGAGCAGCAACACGGCAAGGCCAAGCGCAGCATGACCAAGGGACCAGGTAGAGACTTGTCATGGGATCCTTGTGTCTTTCTCATGAACTCTCCAGACTCAAAATTCCACACACAGGTGAAGCACAGGCCTACAAGAAAAGCCTGCTGATTGCATGAATTCCTACCAGGAGTAGATGGGTAGTTCCCAAGGAGGGATATTTTTGTTGTTTGGAGACAGCTTTCCTCGTCACACAGGGGAGGGGCATTGTTGGTATCTAGAAGCAGAGTCCAGGCATGCTGCTAAAAATCTACAGTACACGAAATGGTTCCCTCCAACAAAGTCATGAGGCCCTAAAGCCCTTGGTGCTGAGACTGAGAAACCCTGGCGTGATCTGAGCTGAAAATCCTTGACAGAAGACACTGCAGGGAGAAAGAAGTCAGCCCACGCCAGCCCCTTCCTGCTCCAGATGACCTGTGTGACACACGTCTCAGCTCTCAGACGAACAGGGAATGGGGCAAAGAGCCTTGCGGCAGCTGGGGCACACACACCTGAGCTCTGGGTCAGAAGTCTTCAGCGTGGGTCTCAGGGACCAGTTTTGAGGAAGACGAGTTTTCCACAGACAGGGTTGGCGGAAGTGGGGGTGGTTTAGGCATGATTTAAGCACGCTACATTTATTGTGTGCTTTGTCTCTATTATTACTACATTGCAATATGTAGTGAAGTAATCACACATCATAATGCAGAGCCAGTGGAAGCCCCGAGCTTATTTTTCTCCCACCAGCTTGCCCCGGCATCTCTCATCACTGGGGGTGATGAGAGAGCGACAACTGAGGCGCTTGGTCAGGTCCAGTCTACTCCACGATCTCATTTTGGTTTCTGTCCCTGAAGAAAACCTGCTTCACACAATAGGAAGCTGGAAACAGAAGCCGAATTTTCATCACTTTGTGCCGAGCTCAGGAGGTTTGGCCTTCACTTTAATCTAGAATAGATGGAGATTTGAAGCTGTCACAATGTACTTTTGTGACCACCATCGCGTGGACTCTCAGGTAGTTGGTCCTCCTCTGGTACGGAGTCAGTTGGCACGGACTGTTCACAGATGGGCCAGCATGTGCTCCTGCCCAGGCCAGGGGTCCCTTGCGGTTGGGAAGTCGTGCTCAAACTCTTTTGAAAGCTGGCACAAGTGCTCAGGGACCAGCCGGGAGCAAAAAGCCCTGGCTTAATCTCTTCGGAGATCTCTGCTGATGTTTCAAACGTTCACTTGTCACTCCCTAGGTTATGCAGCCACTTTATCTGCCAACTCGAACACAGCTAGCTGTTGCTCTCCCCTGAAGTGCCAGGTTGAGTTCTTCAAGCAGGTGGAATACGGCACAGGAGTAAGAACAGTTTGCAGCCCAATCTGCGTCACTAAAATGAGCTGCCAGTGGTGACCGTCTTCTGAAAGCACTCTCTAGCTACTCTTGTAGTCCAAAGCTTGGCCAGCGATCTGCTTTTAGAGAGCCATGTCAGGTGTGTGTAGGGAAGACGCACTGCTGAGCCCATGTCCTCACAGTTATGTGACAAGATGTGTGTTGAGGGCATGTACGGTGAGCCACAGTCTACAAGTGAGTTCCTTTCTGGGAGAACATTCACAAATAAGAATCATTCATAACACTGACAAAGGGAGTCTTAGATACCTTTGATATAAATATACCACACGAACCATAAAAAACCAAACACACACCAAGACTGCGGCATGTCCCTGGCCGCGCTGTACCGCTGTGGACTATCACACTGCACGGTGACCACACAGCAGAGCAGCTGTGGCCACACCCGGCAGACAGGAGAGCCACCTCTGTGAACTGTTTGGACCTACGAATGTTCCTAGTGTGAGCCCTGTTGGTATCAGTGAAAGCTCACAACCCAAACGTTCACAAGTTGGGGACTTACGGTACTTTAACGTGGCTGGCAGCTTTTATCTCCTCCCACGACGTGTTGGTAAGCGCAGGGGACATATTTTGGCGAGCTAGCACTTCTGCACGGCTGACATGGTGCTGACACGGGAGACTCACATTCGCACATGACATCTCTGACTCCAGAAGTAAACCTAGAAAGCTGTCCACTCGTGGCAGCCACTCTCTCCACATTGCCAAGACGAAACGACCAGTCAGCTCTTTGGATATTATTAGCCATCCAGTTATTCAAAGGGCTGGATGGCTGTGCAGCTGGAGCGTTGGCTGACAACAAGGGGCACATAACATTCCTGTGCACATCCTCCTGAAAAATGTATCGCACAAGAACAAGCATTATTTCCTGGTCCATATGAGTAGAAGCAGCAATCTGGGTTGTGTGCCACGTGGCTAACTAGTCTTCTCTCAGAGTCCCATTTGGGTGTCCTCTGCTGTCTCATCAGCTCATCTGCTTATGGTGCTAACAGAAAGAAGAGCACGCTTCACTATCTGAGCTGCAGCTTCTCCTAAAAGCTCACGGCAAATGTCCTTACTAGCAAACAGGATCAACTCTTGGCCAGCAGTAAAGAGCACCCTGGCTTGAGCAGCAGCTCGCAGTAAGAAGGGCACGCTCAGTGCGGACACAGTTGACGAGGTGATGGCCCTCAGTAACGCTTCTAGTCCACAGTCCTTGGGTCCATGTTTTTCTTTTGAAAAACTTTTAATGTCTTTTAATGAGTGCAGGCTCTTTGTTCTCTATGTACCAAAATCACTTTGAAGATTTCATGACTTCACTGGATAGCTGGTAACCACATACTGTACAGTGCGGGCTTGGAATATGTAAATTGCTGTTGCAATGAATCTTAGGAGGATGCTTGGTGTTTTCCCTTGAATTTCTTTTATTGATGACAGCCTTTCAGTTTTCTTTTGTCTCACCATTGGCTCTTTACCCCTTCCCGATGAGGCTTTCCAGTGAGCTTCGCAGTTTACTCCTTTTGGCCAGGGCTCACTTGCAGGCTTACCTAAGCTGGTTCTGAGCCAAACGCAGCACAGGAAGGAGGCCTGGAAGAAAGTGGGGAGTGAAACGATGGCAGGCCACGCACAGGCTGAAGCGTCAGGTTCTGACTTAAAGCTGGCTGCTGATGTAGCTGCCTTTTGAAGGGCAAAATCTCATTTGCTGTTATAAATCCTGCCACCAGATGCAATATAGTTTTCACTGATAGGATTTTGACCCACGCCTGCTGCCTTTTATCTATCATGGCCTCTGTAGTCCAACCCTTTGCTGTGCTTACTGCGTATCTGCAGCCCCTCCTCAGCCTAGCATCCCCGCCTCAGCTCCACACCAGCTCCCCAGTCATGAGACTCTCCTACAGAGAACACAGCCTGCTCGCTCACATGTTCAGTTCACAGCGGGGTTTGTGCTCGCCTGGGAATCTAACAACTGAAGTAAATAAGAGGCTTAGTGCTTCATCATCACATCTGTCTGTCCCCTTTGCTGCCGGCCCCGGAGTCAGACTACTCAGCCCTGTGCAGAGATATATTGATCAACTAAGAAATGTTTTGTTTGTTGAGACCCAGCACCTCAGCATGTCTGTGCCCATCTTTTGCTTTAGTAGAGCTTCAATAATTTTTCCTCAAATTACAAAGATAACCCATAATCATTACAGAAATAATATAGATTAATGCAAAGGGAAGAAATAAAATATCCTGTACTCCTACCCCTTAGAAAGAAATTTCATTCCAGAGGCATTCTGGTAGTGAGCTACATTAATTTAAAAGCGTTTTGAAAATTTAATTCACACATAATCACTGTGGATATTTATAGGTTGCAGTGTCACGTTTTAATATATAAATTGTCAAGCCAGGGTCATCCTCAATTCCCAGATTCCAGAAGTTTATCGTTTCTTGTCCACAATGCTGAAAACAAAGAGGAAGAAAGGAGGAAGGTGTACCTCAGCTCCACAGAGACAGCTTCCGTGTCGCCTCTCCCTCCTCCTCTTCCCATCAGCGTGACAGCCTCCCGCCGTAAGACACAAGAGAGGGCCGCACACTTTTGACCCCGGCTGTCTGACTTTGTACTGATGTTTTAACTTCTTTCAGCTTTTAAGTTTTTATTTCTGTTCTGTATAAAGTATAAAGAACATGAAGCTTGCCGCCTTCTCCCTGTCAATGTCTACGGCTCAGCCACGACAGGAGTGTTCACCTCCTGTTCACCTCCTGCCCAGGCACGGCCCAGAACGCTTTCGGCTTGTAAACCTAAAATCAGACACACACTGAACCACCTCCTCATTTCCCTCAATTCTGTTCCTTTTTTTCATAAATTTGACTACTCTGGACACTTCATAAAAGCAACGTCATACAGCATTATGTGTGCGCGTGTGTGTGAGTAATTGGCGCAAGTCCACTAGGTACAAAGACTTCAAGGTTTGTCTGTGTTGTAGAACAGGTCAGAATTTCCTTCTTAAGGTGGAATCACATTACATCAAGCGCATAATCACATTTAAAAAAAAAAATCTATCCACATATTGATAGACACGGGGATGCTTCCGTCCCTGGCCTGCTGAGGATCTGCTGCGGTGAACACAGCTGCACACGGCTGTACGGTAGCATTAGCATCTCCACCACGCAGGAAAGGGCATGCAGTAGGGAGAAGTGGTCTACCCTGGAGGGGTGAGAGCGGGTAGGAGGCCAGAACGAGACAGAAGGAGCCCTGCGACACCCCTGAGCGAGGACCCAGCCTCAGCCACACCCTCTGAAGGCCTCACTGCTTCCTGGCCCTGCCTGGTCCCTATTTCCTCGCCCTCAGGTGGTCATCTGGGTCTCTGGAGAGCCCGTCTTCTCTCCCCCTGCCTAGAAAATCTCTATCACATTTGCAGACCCTTCTAAGTGAGTGTCTTGTCTACAAGAACACCAGCATATTTTGTTCATGAACTATGGAGCAAAGCAATTCCTACCTGAATAACATAATATAAAATTGTCTAAGTGTGCAGCAATTTCTCTACTATAGATAGAGAAGCTTTGGAAGACAATTCTTTTAGAACTACGGGGCCACCGAAATCTGATCCTATGGACCCTAAAAAGACATATCTTCATTCAAGTGTCCCCTGCTCTTCTGGAATTGAACGTGCTCCTAGAAGGCGCGGGTCAGTAGTCCTCCCAGCTCTAAGCTACCACGTGTCTCAGAGCACCTCGCAGTACAGGCTTCCCTGGTGAAGAGACTGCGAGCTTAGAAATGTTTCCTCCATACGGTCCTATTGGAACCTCGCACTCCTCAGAGGAGGGAGGGCAGGGATCAATGCTCGGATTTGCAAGATCCAGAAACAAAAGCTGAGCACACCCAATGGAGAAGCACAAAACAGGGTGTTCTCTGTCTTGTCACTGCGACACCCGCCACCCATCTCACCAGGAATGGAGGGGCAAAGAAAGGAGCGATGCTAAGGCCCAGATCTGGAGCTTCCAAACCAGAGATAGAAGGGACTGGAACAGGGATCTTTTTAGTTATTTTCAGCTCTACTTTGTCACAAAACAAAGCACTAGACCTAGAGGAAATCCTAGTGTGTGCATATGTGTATGGGAGAAGCACAAGAAGCACACGCACTCGTGAAAGAAAAAGCTGAAGGAGCGACCCTTAACTGAGTGTGGACTACCCTGGCAGGAGATCTCCGAGCAAAGCCAATTAGAAGGCGACTCAGCTTTACAGGCTCTCTTACAGACTCCTAATCCAGACTTCAGGAACATGCTTAGATTAGTAGCAAAGGGGACGTATTTCCTGTTATTTTGAATAAAGTGTTGGCCCGTTGGAAGAAATCATCACCTGAATGATGCTTCCTGCCATTAAGAAGAGCTTATGCCGGGAGAAAACCATCCGTAGGAGGCGCTGGAGGTGGCCTTCCGGCTCCCTCTGGAATCACAGGCTGGGAGAAGGCTCAGCCACACCCTGACGACACATCGGAGAACAATGGGGTATCATAATTCCAAACTGACAGGAAAAAAATGGCGTCCAGTGGCTTCCGAGGTGTGTGCATCTCACGGCTCTTATACTGGAGCAGTAAGCTCTTCTTGCTTTCGTGCAGCTCCGCAGTATCGCTTTCCTGATTTAGCTGCTCCTCTACACTGGCCAGACCAGCATCTTTTAAAAGGGTGCCATCTTGGCAATCTAAAGAGGCCTCTGTCCTTTTTATTTTTAAAGAAAAATTTTATTGCTCCCTCATAAAACATGAAACATTTTACTGTAAAACTTTAGATACATAAACAAAAGATAATAAAAAGATATGCCCAGAATGCCTTTGTCTTTAGATGAAGCCACTGCTTGAATTTTAAGAGAAATGAGGTCCCACGAGTTTCCTTAGTGTGACTGAGAGATTCAGTATTACATAAATTTTCTTTTCGATACTGAGAGTCGCACGCAGGACCTGGTGCTCGCCGGCAGGAGCTTGTGCGGCTGAGCTATATCCCCAGCCTGAGATTTGCTGTTATAGAGGAGAGAGAAAAATGTGTGGGAAGATCACAGGACAAAGATGGAGAGGTTGGAGTTTCCAGAGAGGACATGAGGAGAGAAGGCGGCTATCCGGGGAAACCCTTGGAAAAGAAGGGCTGTCTTGGTGACGTTTACTTGCGCTTGTCCATTCCTGTGCAAATTTTCCACCTTCTTATTCACAAAACTGTCCTGGGAGAGAGCAGTTAGAGTAGTTGTTATTTCTCGGAGCTTCTCCTTTGAGTTAGATAAGAAAAATCCCAAGCAGCTTTTTTCTGCAGCTGTGAAATCTCCAGTACTCTCAGCTTCAAATGATCCTCCTGCTAACGAATGGTACTGAGGGGCAGAACACGGCCTCTGCCACTGACTTACACGGCCCTTCAGGGGATGGGCGTTTCCTCCACTGTAGGCTGTCAGTGGTCCCTGATCAGATGCAGTCTACCGTCCCAGAGGATGCACACAGTCCCACCTGTGCAAGTGGACCCTGCA
This sequence comes from Octomys mimax, assembly GCA_002564305.1. Lineage (NCBI taxonomy): Eukaryota > Metazoa > Chordata > Mammalia > Rodentia > Octodontidae > Octomys > Octomys mimax. The sequence continues at coordinate 8,592 of NDGM010639572.1, forward strand.
GAGAACCTCAAAGCTGGCCATGGAGGTGCTGGGTGGCTGGGAGCAGAAGCTGCTTCCAGGTGCCACGAGTCTGTTCTGTTGTTCCTGGGGACAGCGGGTGACACATGGAGGCATTCTGGGTTGTGGCAACTGGACACGTGGGGATGGTACTGCGTTAGGCGGGTAGAGGCTAGAAATGTCCATTGCCGAGCATCTCACAATGTGCAGGACGGCCCCTCCCTGCACCCCGGCACCGTCTCCCACCTGCGCTCCTTGGGCCGGGCTGCCACACCATGCACACTAGATCAGACCCTAAAGCAGCACTTGAGACTCCCCCCTTGGCCTGCAGGTGCTTACTGGCTCCCAGTGTCTCTGCACGTTGTCTTCCCTGTCTGTGTGAACCTCTGTGTCCAAGTGTCACCCTCTTATAAGGACTCCTGTCACTGGATTAGGTCCCTCCTAATGACCTTGTTTTAATTTATCTCGATGAAGACTCTTCTCCACATGAAGCCACGTTCCAAGGAGCTGAAGGCTGGGGCTTCTGCCCGTGAATTTTAGGGGGGCACAATTCAACCATAGCACAGTGTTACTGCAGAGATTACGGTGCTCTGATTTGAATGGTTGCTTGACTTTTCTGCCATCTTAATCTTGTTGATTGGGTTTCACCTAGAAAAAATGATGGGTATCTTCTTATCCTCGGCATATGATCACTAAGCACCTACAGATGGACTCTTAGAAGCATCACAACCCTAAGATAAAATTTCACTTCCCTCCCCGTGGCACCAAATAGAACATTCCTTTATTTCGCCATCCATCTTCGATTCCAGCTTCTCGTAGGTGAGCCCCACCCTTAGGTCGCCTTTAGTGTACAGCCCCTTGTCAGACGTTATGCCGGGCAGCTGTCCATGTCCTATATAAAAAGAGCGTAGGTAGAGGAAGTTTTCTTAAACATGTCAAGTCATGGTAAGAGGAAATGTCTTAGCTATGTAGGACTACATAGGAATATGACTGCAGGCTACTTAGCTATGGGCTCACAGTGCTTCTAACCTTGGGAAAGTAACTTAGTTCTCTAAATCCTTACAGCTTGAAGGGGACTTAAAACTGTTTCCTTACAGTAAAAGCGGAGAGAAGACACTGTACAATCTGTACACATAAGCAAACATCCCAGGAAGGACACCCCACTGCAAAAATTTGTGTTTCATAGAACACTTTAAAATGAAAAAGTACAAAGCCAGAAAGCATATTAAGTTAAGAAAAAGACAAGAAAATAACAAGAATATCTTTAGGGCTACAGGGAAGATGGTGAAAAGTCTCTGAAGGGGTGGCTTAATTCCTGGCAACGGTGTCCTCTGAACACTAGTTGTGGGCACAGAGGCGTTCTTTGTTCTTGAAAGATGACATTTCAGTAGGGGCCGAAAGCTCGGCGGTACCAAGCACTATGCGCTGTGGTTCTTACCCAGGCATACATGCCTGTCATAAAGCCTACCTTATAAATTAGGTATGGTAAGATATTAACAACAATAGTAAAAATAAAGCAATTACGACAATGTAATATAACGAAAGTCATTCTAGATTTATGAATGTTCATACTGAAATTTTCCACTTGATCTCTCAGACCACGGCAGACCACACATAAACGTAACTGCAGAATGGGGAGCTGGGGTAAGGGGAACGAGGGTCCCATTAATAAAAGTGAAGGTGCCTGCCTGCACTCACCCCTCCCAGCAGTGACGCGGACCGAGCACACAGGCCCTGGGGTATGAGCGTGCACACAAGATCCCGCCGTCCACTGAGGAGGAGAAACCAGTCCCTCCCCACAGGCGTGGGAGGCACCCCCGGAGGCCAGGCAGAGCCTCCGCGGGAGCGGGGAGAAGGACGGCGGAGCCAGCCTTCGGGAAATGTGCAGAGCACTTGTGGCAGTCTGAAGTCACTACCCGGTTCATCCAAAGGAGACTTGGTTTTACATCAGCAGCTTTTTCATACTCTGTTCCGCCAGGACCACTCCCTTTTCATTACTACAAGACCAAGGCAGGGTTTTCAAGCACTAAATGAAAAATGCAGAAGGCAAGAGGAAGAAGGACAAATTTTAAAAGGTTAATAAATAATTGATTTCTGTGAAAGCAAAAACGAGAAAACACGGGGAGCAATGATGAATTATTTCTAAGTATTCATGCATGAGCGAAGCAATTAAAATCTTTTAAAAATGTGTCTGTTTCAGCGATCCCCAGGAAGGCGGGCGCTGAGGGTACCACGCTCAGGGTACAAGCACAACTGGAGTAAATGTGCAGGACAGCTGTTTCCTGTAACGTTCCTCTTCGAAAGAAAACAGAAATACATCGCGAGAATGCTATGTCCGTAAACAAAATGTGCCTCCCTCGTTCCAAATGCTAAGTTCTGTCCCCGTAGTGGGGCCACCGGGGCGAGGTCAGCCCTAAGGAGCTGCTGCGCGCCTGCGCACAACAGCTACAGCGCTAAACTGAGCCAAGTAAGCCACGTCCGGAAGCTTCATATAAAGAAGCAGTTTGGAGTGTCCCGGGTGAAGGGCCGCAGAGGAGATGGGCCTTGTGACCTTCGGGGACTCGCCAGGCTGCGAGCACGTCGGGGCTGGCAACGCAGAGGTGGAAAAGAACCGTCCAGGCTAGCATGAGGGGGAGCTGCGGGGCAGCAGAACAGAGGGGTTTCCGTAAGAGGGGCCGCTCGCCCGGAGGAGGCACCAGGTCCAGGACGGTGGGAGCGCGGCAGGGCGCCGCGGCCCAGAGCTACAGGGCGCGCCAGCGTGCGTGCGGAGGAGGGGCGCCGAGGCAGAGCTGCGGGTCGCCGGTACGCGTCACTGCGTCACTGCGTCCCCTGCGCGGACAAAACACCTAACATCTGCGCTTCAAGGGACGGCCCACCTGTTTCGTCCCGTGGTTTCAGAGGCTTTGGTCCACCTCCGAAATATCATGACTGGGCGGGCGCGGCTGCGCACGCCTGTAACCCTAGCACTCGGGAGGCTGAGGCAGGAGGAGCCTTGTGAGTTCGAGGCCGGCCAGGGCTACAAAGGGAGCTCGTGCTTAGTACGAAATGTATATTGAGACAAAACACAAACACACACACAAAAAGAAAATGACATAATGGCTGAGAGGCCTGCCAGAGAGTAGCTCTTCGAGCAACTGCATTTGGGAAGCCAGACAACACAAGAAAAAGCTGGCGAGCCGGGCACGGGCGAGGCAGCCGCAGCCCGGCTGGCCTGTCCCCACGGCCCGCTGTTCTAGCCGCTTATGCGTCGATTACTCATCACCAGAGAGCTTTAGTGTCCCTGTAATGCAGTCACCTCTCCTGGAGCCTCGTGCCCCTGCGCCAAGCTGACAAACCTCTCAGGTGCAGCAGCAGCGAGGAGGGCAGCCCCGGCCTCCCCTCCCGCCGCGCCGCTCCGCGAGGGTCGCCCCTGGGAGCCTGCACGGGGGGCGCCGCCACCGACACACCAGAGCCAAGAGCCCAGCTTGCCTCAGCGCAGCTCTTACAGGGTCAATTCACCAGGCCTGTCATTTTATTTTAAAAACTTGCTTTTTAGAATTATGAATTTATTGTCTCCAGTGGAACCGCCTCAGTTGCTTCGGATGACTGCTATAGTTTTCCTTTGACAAGGTCTCCAAAGCAGCACACTTAAAGCATCTTTTAAGTATTTTGAAAGTATATCAAATGTTCAAAAATCACTCTATGACCAAAATGTCAATGTGCGCATCCTACAGGAATTTTCAGTTTATATTGATGTCTTTCAAGATTTGATCTTGCCAACATTTAAACATATTTATCATTATCCTACAAAAATTTCAAAATGGGCATTATATTTCTGCAATTTATTTTATTCATCTAACTTTTCTAATAATTTAATAATTCAGATTTGCTGTGTGACAGTGTTGTAGGCAGCTGAGCTAGAAATATGAGATGCAGTCAAACAAGGCCCGCGAAGGAGCCTGCAAAGAGGGGGAGACACCCTGGACTGTGGGGGGCAGGCCCCCGCTGAGGGCCAGGCCTCACGACAGAAGATCAGACAAATGTGCCCGTAGCTCCCTAGGGACGCATCCAGCACTGGTGTTCTGAGTGGGTGCCCATGACCGTGAGGAAGCCAGAAGAGTCACCAACCCAGCCCCTCCAGGGAGAGCCCCCCTCCTTCTGTACTCACGCCCGCTTGCTACGGGACTCACTTCCCATTTGGTCCTGGATTTAGTCAGTTTTACATGAGCGAGTTGCGCTTGTAACCTTGCTGGTTGACCATAGTCGTGTCCTACCTCATGTGCAGATTCCCGTGGCTTCCACCTTTGACCTGCCTCACCTCACAGTTTTGCTCTGTAGAAATCCCCAGAAAAGGCAGATTCCCAGGGCAACCCACCCAGGACCCTTCTGTCCTTGTCTTGGACAGAAACTTTCTTTCCTCTAATAAATATATTCTGCTTTTAAACTCCACTGTCCTAAAATTCATGCTTCAGTTTTCGAGAATATGAACTCGGCCCAGGTCTCTTTCGGGCTGGGAGTTTCAGTCCCAAAATCAGCATGGTTGCTCCTGTGACTTCCTGTCCATTCGCATTCTATCAGTCTTTAGGAGTTTTTACATGATTAAAACAAAATTCTTGGGGCCAGGAATATAGCTTAGTGGCATAGAACCTGCCTGGCAAGCACAAGGTCCTGAGTTTGATTTCCAGTACCAAAAAGAAAAGAAAAAATTCATGGCTGGGCATGGGCATAAAGCTATAATCCCACCTGTAATCCCAGCACTCAGGAGGCTGCAGCAAAAGGACCGCTGTGAGTCTGGCCAGCCTGAGCTGCACAGTAAAATCTTGTCTCAAAAAGGAAAAAAAATTAGGACAATTTTAGAACTACAGTCAGTAAATATCAAACCTGAGGAGCTGGCTGTAGACATTACCACCGTGTGACCTTCTTGGTGTCCCCACTTTCTTTCTGCAATTTTGGCTTATTTGGTCATAAATTGATTCTCATCAGAAATTTAAAATATCACAATTTTTTGCAGGATAATTTAGGTTACTACTAACTTTTCAGATACTTCAAAACTTAAGTTTTAAAATTTACCAAGAGCCTCATTAAGTG
>NDGM010640151.1:0-14241 GCA_002564305.1 Octomys mimax
AAAAAAAAAAAAAATTACTGGCAGGCTTAGGTTTTCAGTGTCTCCCCCTACAGCTGAGAAGAGCGTGTGCTGTTCTCTGCCACTGAAGCCTCACAGAGGTGGCCTTCACAGAGCTCTCCAAGCAGAGGGGCAGGGCTGCTTACTTCAGGCCTGCCTACTTGGAAGCGCTTCCTGAATGTGAGGGGCCCGCGATGAACACGTGACTCAAAGCACATTAACTTCTGACTTTTAGAAATAAAGAATGCCTCCCCTTTCTGCAGTCCTTACTTTCCCTTCCGGATTTTGTGGGGACAGTGGGGTGTTTGGGTTGTGCTTGTCAAACCCTAACCAACCCTCTCCACACTCAGGCATTCTTGGAGGCCTTGCGCTGCTGCATAGGCAAAGACACTAACTCGTCTGCAGGACCTGACTGGGCTCCCAGCACTTCCCGCCCCTTGCCTCCTTGACTCCTCACAACAGTCCTGTGAGGTGAGCAGGAGAGCTGCTGTTCTAAAGCCGGGACTGGACGAGGAGTCCCAGGCACAGGGGCGGTGCCCTTCCAGCCCCAGGTCATCCCTCCCTCACCCATGCATCCCAGATCAGAGGAATCCATGGACCCCGGCTGGAGCAGCGTGCTAATGCGGGCGTGAAAATAATCATAAGAGCCATGTGCGCGATGAAGCCCATTAACCTGTGTCACCTATACGCACTAATTTTCAAAAGATGCATAGAAAAATATGCTTCCCTCCAAGAAGCTTAGATTCTAAGGAGTATTTACTTATCAGGGTGCTGAGGATTGAACCTAAGATCTTCGCGCCGAGCTACATACATCCCAGCCATCTGGGATGTAATTTTGAGACCAGGTCTCGCTAAATCGCCGCCTTTCCCAGGCTGGACATCGTGATCTTTCTGCCTCAGCTTCCCCGAGTCTGGGCTTATAGGCGTGCACATCACTCAATTCTCAGGAGTCCCTCTTACTTCTTATAACTCACCGCTCCCTTCCGGTTCCTGTCACTCCTGCCCACGCTCACACGCTCACATTTGCGCTCTCACTACCGCCCCTCTCCCGTCTTGGAGTCCCCTTTCCTGTTCGTACCCGCGTGCAAGTGCGCGCACAGGGATGCGCGCTCGCTCTCAATGCGCGCTCACAGGTGTGCACACACGCGCCGCCCGCCGTCTTCCAGCCGGGCTCAGTCCAGGCGCTCGGCGGGTAGGCGCAGCGCGCGTTCCCGGGCGGCGACTACACGCGGACACGCTGGATACCGCCGCTGCAGCTGCGCCTAAAGAGCGGCCGGGCGGGCCCTGTCCCCGCTGTCTGTGGTGCCCGGAGCCTCAGGCTTCGGATATCCCAGCGCAGACGTTCTGCCCCCGGCTCTGCCCCGTGCAGACCCCTCCAGGCTCCCCAGGGCGCTCGCCCGCCGAGTGTCGCCGCCTCTGCGCCCCGCAGACCTGCCCGGGCTTCCCCTCCTGGTCCATCCTATGTAATTATTTCTGCGGCGCAGACTGAGGAGAGGCGAGAGTGAGCCCAAATCTCTGAGCCTAGCAGCGGTTTGAGGCCAGGCTCAGGCGGAAAATAATTATCTAGCTCTTTGGAAATGGCCTCAGCTCTGGCTCTGTGGCAGAAACTTGGACTCAGTGGCCCGAAACCAGGCTGAGTAGGGCTGGCTGATTAGAGGTTCCTGCCTCCCAAAGCATTTTTCAGTGGGTGGGTTGTTTGTTTGCGTCCAAGCCTAGCAACGCCTACCCTGGAGGATGGGTTCTGCTCACAAACCTGGTCCCCGGCGTGGAGGTCAACACAATGGTCTGTTTCTGAGTTCCGACTCTCCGGGTTCTCTCTCTCTGGCAGGTCCTACAGTAGGACCCACGGGGCCTGGCCCTGCCTCCTCGGCATGGCACAAGAAACCTTTGCTTTTGCCCAACATTTAGTAGAAACAGCACTGTGTGGAAAAGAGAGGGACACTGACCGCTGGGACAGGGGGGAGGATGGTTCTTTGTGGACTTGGTCACACTCCCCGCGGAAGCTTGGCCCCTTGTCATTCCTTTCTCATTCCGATTCCAGCGGATGTGGATTCGCGTTGCATTTACAGCAAGAAGACTGAGTCCCTGAAGGTGTGTAGTTGGGACTGCCAGAGCTAACTAGGACAACCGGAGCAGCCGCAGGTGATCTCACCAGCAGTAGTTCATTTTCTTGGCTCTTGCAAAGCAGTAGAGAAGGCTGGGAACAAGGATGCCCTCCCTGTGTCACAGCCATGCAGACTGCCTCTGCCTTGCAAACAGTCTGTCTATACGTTCTCTCTGAATCATGTCCCCAGCTTGGCACGCCAAGAAAGCCACCAGTGTAGCCCTGCTAAGGCTCAGATAACAAATCTCTTTCCATGAACCCCTTCCTGCCTACTGTAGCTTTTGCCCATCTTCCTTTAAAGTTGAACCTTTTTGCCGTTTGTCTTTGATGATCTTTTTCATTGTTTCCATTTCTTTTGTCGTAGGCTGCAGCCAGACTGATCTCAGAGCAGAGACTGTGCACTCCCACTTCCTCAGGTACAGCACAGTGCTGTACACAAAGCTGTGCTGTACACAAAGCTGCACTGGGGAATGCTTGTCTGGCCAATTGATCTAAGAAACCTGGATAAATGTGGTTCACGAAGCGCTGGTGCCTGATGTGGAGGGATGGTATTTATTACTGGGCTCTTAGCCCTTCACTGGCTGGCAGCAACCTCCCCTCCATTGCCCACCTGGTTCAAGGCTTTCACCTGGCTCAGCTAAGAAAGGGAGACAGAGCTTAACTGTATCTCCTACTGTCACATTAAAGTCATCCAAGGATCCATTGGGCCAGATGACAGCTCTTTATCAACGCCGGTGGCATGTGGCAACTGAAAGTATATAGATGAAAGATAATCAAAAACATAAGAGATATGGTCTACAGTGGAAATAAGTCTAGAAAGCAAATGATTGTTTTTTGGAGGAGTATTTCTGTACTTCCTTTTGAGGGCTTAAGACCATTTAAATATATCATCTAAGGTCAAGTGTTACTTCTTTTGCCTTCTCAGGATATGTGAGTGTTCCATCTTTTATTTTAGCGACTTATAAAACTTTTACATCTCCATCATCTCATTTCTTACAAAATGTAGAAAGGGGATAACAAATTATTTTTTGTAAGGCTAATTATTTAATACCTACATATACACAGGTAATGTGCCAAGGACTTTGTGTCTCCATATTGGAAGTAAGTCGATGCTGAGTGGTATAGGGAGCTTTGACCTCTCTGCCTCTTACACTCCAGGCTGGACACTGAGGGTCCCCTGGGGACAGGTGAGACTGAAGAAGTCTCTCAGTGTGAGCCACGTGGTACAGAAACAGTGATGCAGATGATCCGCACATCGTCTCTGGCTGCTACCTCCTACTTCAGTTGCATCATGTTTGAGAGCTCCAGCCTGGTGTCCGTTGTGCTTCTGGGAGCCACAGGCACCCAAGTGCGGTCTCTCGAGTAAGAACAGCAGCGGCATGCCAGTCCACACAGAGCAGTGCCAACAGTGTATGCTGGTGGGAATGTCCCCAGTGCAGAAGTGCACAAGCCACCAGGGCGAGGTCCTCCCATAACAAGTGCTGAGGGCCAGCCAACCCTCCTTCCAGGTCTTACTGAGAACTGAGCAGGGAAGCTGAAATGAAACACCCATCTGCTGCCCGAGAACACTGCTGGAACTTGGTGGTCATTTTCTCACCTGATCCATGCAGTAACTGCGAGGTGGATGTGGTGACCTTTCCCACACATGGGGAAATGGCCTTGGAGAAGTCAGTCCTCCCCAGGGACCTGGCTGGTGCGTGGCTGAGTCAGGGTGCAAAGGCAAGTCCACAGGACTCACCTGCCCATGCTGTCTGCACCCTGTGCTGGTGCCCTGGATGGCATGGCCTCCCCCAGTTCCTTGTTTATGTTCAAGAAAATAGAGGCAGTGTTCATTGTGCTGGCTGGGATAGGAGATCTTTATCACCCTCAGCAAGGCATGTATTCAGTCCCTAATTGTGCATCTCACTGGGCTAGCACCGAACTATTTTGTAAACAAAAGTAATTAAGCTAAGTCCACAGACGGGGTCTGCACCCTCCAGGAACACAGGATCCCAGCCCATGAAGCCAGTGTAGTGCCATTTTCTCAGGGTTTGTCACCACCACAGATTGCACCCTTTCCTTAGCAAGGATGCATCCTGGCATGGAGCTGCGGGACATCTTCCAGGTCCATCCCTCCACTGGTAAATGCCTCCAAGAGGTTCAGACTTCAGGGACATAGAAGCCTTCTTATGACCTGTGTGACCTTGGACCAGTTCCTCACCATCTCCATGCTTCGGTTTACCACCATGGAATTGGACTCAGCAGTCCCACTGCCACAGGCTTCATGCCCAGGTTTGGTGACATAGGATGTGGTAAGCACTTACACAATGCCCAGCAGAAGGTAAGTTCTTAAGTGATGGCCACTGTTATAGCACCCGGGTGAGAGACTTGACCTCCAAATGACTTATGGATGAGGGAAAGGTTTTTACTTAATGTTGGGCAGAGGACTTTACATAGCAAGAGACACTCCTTCTAATGTGGCAGCAAAGCACAGGACTTTTGTTATCCTTACCTGTCCATTCTTGGAGATGACCAAGCTTTGGCTTGTATGGAGCAATTTCTTAAGGCTCTGTCTCTCAGTTGGTGTTTGGTCCTTAGTTATTTAATCTGCAGAGACATGCAGCTCTCCTGAGGTGGAAGACTTGAAGAACAGTGAAAAGCAGTCTGTGACAACGTTACTGAACTGGACACTGAAACAGTTCAGTGAATGCAGTCTCCGAGGAAGGTGATGCGGTACCAGGGCCTCCAAGATGCCTGAGGAATAAAGGGCAGGGCCGTGGACCACGTCAGGTAGACTTCTGGGGTTACTGAGGGGCCAACAGAAGGTCTTGGAAAGTCCTTCTCACTTTGCGAGAATCCCCCAAATGTTTACTTCTCACCCAGAGCTCACCAGGGCATATAGGGGCCTCAGTCACACAAGGGCACACAGTTAGAAAATCTTTTTGTTTTTTCTTGGCAGAGGTCCTGCACAGCACAGGTTTCATGCTTAATGGTCTGTCAGGAGGGGGGCAAAATCTGCAGAACTAAGGGAGAAAAAGATTAAACTAATAATAAAACCAAACCCAAACATTCCCGCCCTCCCTCCTCTCCATTCCAGCTCTTACTTACTTAGCTGTCTCCCAGCCAGTTCCCCTCCCAGGCAAATAATATTTATTCCATGAGGCCCTGACACACCAGTCCGGAACAAGACAATGCTTGATTGTTTCTTCCTTTCCCTTGGGCCGGACTGCAAGCATTGGAAAGGGAAAGGAGGGTGCTTGCTGTGCTAGTCCGGGACCCAGCTCCGAGCTGTCATAACAAGCCTGAGCCTCGGTGGGGGAGGGGCGGCGGCTGAGATGGGTGCAGCGACTACCCAACCTGCGCAGAAAGTCTCAGTCTTTTAGCAGAGTTCCTGGCAGCTGTGACCACTTAAACTGGCTTTTGCTTCCATTAAACGGGAGCGTCATTAAGTCAAGGAGCTTAAGGGAGCTCTAAATGGCCCAGGAGCTCAACGGAAAGTGCTAATTCATTGTGTTGTAGATAAAAAAGAGAAAATAAAACTCTGGCACTTGAAGTCAGAGGTGAGTTTCTCTAGTGTTAGAGACTGACTGCTGACCCTAGAGTGACCTCATGTGAAAAACAGTTTCTTGTGCGAATCAAAGCATCCAGCGCTTCAGATGCAGTCGAATCATGGGAAGTATTCACCAGGTTCCCAGTTGTGGTCTGGGTTGTTTAGGCCCCGCAGCCCAGGAGAAGCATGACTATGAAAGACTATCTACAGACGAAGAAACCGAGGTTCAGAAAGGTTAGGTGACGTGTAACAAAAATCTAAAGCCCTAGACTGCTCATCTCGTCTGTTGCTCTTGCAAGGCTAACTCTGGATGACATTTGGAGGTGACCATTGACCTCAAGCACTGGGCTTCTACGCTGGTCACTGGGCACTGCTAGCCTCCTTTGTCCCCTCAACCAGAGGCCTGGCACTGGAAGACAATCGGAAGAAAGGCAGTGAACTCAAGAGCTTGTTTCTTCACCCATTTCACTGAGGTCAGGGAGCAGTTGGAGAAGAACAAGGTTTGAGGCTGATGCCTTTCTCAACAAGGGAGTTTTCCTTCCTTACTCATACTTGTCAGCAATTTCTCTCTTTCCTGGGGCCGAACGGGAGGGGCTGACTGCACCTGCAGAGAGACTGTGGGATTTGGGGGTGGGGCATTTTCCTGGGATGGGGGAGGGACCCAGGAGTATTTGGCTCCCTTCCCTGCACCTCCAGCGGGTGGGTGCCTGGGTAGGTGGAGGGTGTGAGGCCTCACTGCTGTTCCCCAAAAGGCCAGCATCCCAGAAATGGCGCTTTGTACAAGACTTTTGATGTGCTTTGTGATCCAGGACCAACCAAGTTCAATTCTACCTGGACAACCCAGGCTCACTGACAGTCTGGTTTATCCCCTGTGGGATTACTCAGGCTATAAAAGTCCTATTTATTTGTTAAGGGAGGGGCAGATCCATATCCCATCTGTTGACACCTGGACCACAGATCCCTTCTTGCCCATCCCAGTGCCCTGGCTGGGTTGCTCCCTGAAAGCCGAAGTGGTTGATGGGAAGAACACCTGGTGGGTGAGTGCTGGGAGAGCCTCCCATTAGCAGCTGCTGCCTTTGCCAAGAGCTCTGATCGTCACACAGTGGAACAGAAGGCCAGGCCAAAAGCCCAGGAGCACAGCTCCCAACACGTTTCCCTCTCACACATACCCGGAGTGGGCCTGGTCTTGTCAGCAAAACTGGGCTCCCTGGATCCCAGAGCAGCCTCTCCTGGAGTCCCTCTGATTTCCAAGTGCTTCGTTGCATGGCTGAGTTAGTTTTGGCTCCAAGGCCAAGTGAATAGGAGATTTGAGATGTCCTGTCTTTAGTGACAGGTCTGAGCAGAGTACCTGCACTTTTTGCCACTCTGTCATGTTGTAAGGGAGATTTCCTCAATGTCAGGCTGGTGTCAAAGAACAGGGTGATTGTAGGAACAAGTGGCATTTGAAAAGGCACAAGATCAGAACTTAAGATACATGCCTCTGATCAGAGCCTGGCATGCAATGTGCAGCGTTGGGCAGCTGAATGTCTTTCTGGCTCTCCATTTCCTCATCTGGAAACAAAATAAATTGGATTGATGCTCTCCTGGGGCCCCTTCCAATCCAACATTTTATGATTCTTAAATACTAAGAAGTACTGATATCCTTTATTTCCAAAGAAAATTGCCACTGCTGCAGCTGGGAGAGGGCAGAGGCTTTGAGTTTTTTCTTGCGGTGCTGAGATTCTTACTGTACACCTTCACACTTGTCCATCCCCTTTGCCCAGCAAAGTTTCTACCTAAGATCTTCCTGTGGCCTTTGCTGTCCTCTGAGTCCTTCAAGAGAGCCTCCAAAGGCCATGAGAAGGCTGGGAGGCCTGGGTCTCAGTCGGGCCATATCCACCCAATGGGATGAACAATCCGCCCAGGAAAGCACTTTGTGACACTGCAGAAAGACACCAAGAGGAGCATGAAGCAGCTTCATGGAGGCTAACTCTGCAAATCCTGGGCCCTTTGAGAGCCAGTGGCCCTTTTCGGCTGAGCTTCACGCTCAGGAATTTTGTTGGTTTCCTGATTTACACAGAGGTAAGGGCTTCGGGCAGACGCTGGTGGCTTACTCACACGCATTGTGAACTTGGATCAAGACACCCTCTTTTTGGATTAGTTCTGAGCCTTGTCTGAAAGCCTCTCACTGAGGCAGGGAATGGTTTTGCAATGCTTTTCAGTCAGCTTTTTACAACCTCACTCATCAGGCCTTGGGGACCTAGGCTTACTTCAACCGACTCGGCAGGATACTGTGCTGCAGGCAGCTGAGTCAGCCAGGCAAAGGCCCGTTACCTGCCAAACGTAACTCTCCTGGATCCACCTTTCCGGTGTGATGAACCCACAGGATTAATGTGAGTGCTCCTCCCTTTTCTATCTGTATGGCCTCGCTTCCCATGCCCCTCATCTGCAGCTTTTCTCCTCAGGTAGGAGCTCCTGAGATGGGAAGGGAGGAGCAGTGATGACAGAGTTTCTTCATTAAATAACCGTGGGGATTCTGGAACTTCACTTTGCAAGACATGAAAATTAACAGAGAGGGTCTTTCAGAGCCATTTGGAGATACTTGTACATTCTTGACTATGCCAAGGTCTCTCAGGCTTCTAGGGCTTTGAGTTGCTATTTCTTCTGGCCACAATATTTCAATTGCACATAGCTGGTTAGTTTTTGTGTGTTCTTTAGAATCAGCTCCTTCATGAAGTGAACCATTATTTCAGTATCAAATGAAGCACCGACTATGTACCAGACACTATTCTAGAAATGTGGATAAAACAGTGAATGAAATGCCTCAAAGGTTATCATCAGACTCAGCCTTCAGTGATATCTCTGGCCACCTTATTCAAGAATAGACCACAGGGTACAAGAGTAGAAGCAGGAGGTCAGGGAGGAGGCAACTGTGGTCAACCAGGCCAAAGAAAGCAGTGGCTTAAGCCAGGGCAGGAGTGATGGAGATGATCAGGGAAGGTCAGGATGTGGAAACAATGTGAAGCCTGATCCAGCAAGATTTCCTAAGAGATGTGGAGAACATCGAGGAGGCCAGGTGGGGAGCAAGGTACTTGGTCAGAGACATCAGAAAGTGGATCTGCTCATGGAATGAGAGATGATTGTAGGTGGAACAGGTTTGGGAATTGAAAAGATCATGAATTTGGATTTGCCCAGACTGTGCTTGTAATGCCCACTAGACATTTGGACATGAACAACCAGAATAGTGAGCAGTAGGAAAGCCAGTCTGGCCATCAGCGATCATGAGACATTGAAAGATGATGCAGGGTTGTTGGTATATAGGTTAAAGAGGAAGAAGTGAGTAAGATTGCATTCTGAGGTCAGAAACATGTGGGTCTCCTGCACTTAGAGTTCAAAGAACTAGGAGGATGCTGAGGAGACAGAACTAGCAGGTGCAGTAGGGAGGGAAGTGTTTTGCGAGTTGTTTGAAGAAATGCTCCTCCAGGGAAAGGAGGAGCCACTGGCAAGTGTGGCCGGTAGTCAAGGACTGGGGAGCCAGTCATCAAATCTGGCAACTCAGGGGTCAGGGGTGACCTTGTCGTAACAGTTTCTGAGGTTTGAGAAAGAGCTGCAGCAGAGAAATGAGTGATTGTCCAAATTAGCAGCTCTGCTGAGCGATGTTGTTTGAAAGGTGATTAGAGAAATGGTTCACTAGGTGGAGAAAAAGGTGGGCCAAATCAGATTTTAAAAAATTTATATGGCTTATAAATTAATTAATAAGCTCATTAATTAATGATGAATGGAAACCCTAGCTATGTATTTTGTGCACTGAGTGTGAGGACAGGAGAAAAGCTTGAGAAAGGGCTGTTTTCGTCTTCAATCCAATCAGGCCTCAATGCTGGGCCTTCATCCATGTCGGCCATCTTTCATTCAGGGTTTAGAGATGCTCACTTTTGTTTATTGTCTTCTTCAGACCACTGGCCTCGTGTTTATCAGGCCAGCAGACTCTACCATTTTGTACTGGATGCCTATCATTTGTGCCGTGTCAGCTCTTTGCCAAGGACTGGCATTTTGCCACACAAAGCACTGACAATGCCTGATCCATAGGTTGTAAACTAGCCTTCTAATTCTATGGTATGGTGACCTCAGTTCCTTGGCAGACAGAGTATGGTTCATACTGTTTTACAGTAATTGATCAATAAGGAGGCTGCATGAGGGAGATATTTCAAGAGTCTTTATGCCTCTGCAGAGCGGTGCCAGATTCTTAATCTGTCTAGGAACATTCAAGCAATAGCTAACCCTCTCCTAGGTGAGATGGAGCACACAGCTGAAATGTGGCTTCTCTTCTCAGGGAGGATGAAGTATTTGGGCTAAGCACTATGTATACAAATGAGGAACTATATAGATGTCCAGTCACGTGTTATAAAATGTAGCAGAAGTTTATTAGAACAAAATAATAACCAATAACATAATTTCTATAAATAATAACATTAAATGGAAGTAAGTGGTTGACTCGTGTTGGAGTTGATTGGATATTTTCCCCCCATAGATATATTATTTCTCTTTCCAACACATGAACAGATATCGCTCTTCCATTTATTTAGTTTTAATTTTTTTTCATTTTTATATTTTTGGTACAGGGTCTCACTATGCAGATCGGACTTGTGATCCTCCTGCTTTCAGCCTTTCCAGCGCTGGGATTACAGGCATGTACTACCATGCCCAGATTCAGTCACTGGTTCAGCACCCTCCAGGGGCAGAGCCTGCACAGCAGGACCAGGGATCAAACCCTGGTCCCTGTGCTTGCCAAAACAGGTGCTTAGTCCACTGAGCTATCTCACCAACCCCCTTCTCCCACTTATGTTTTGATAGTATAGTAAAAGCACCATGAGCTCTGAGGGCAATCAGATCCATATTAAAACCCATGGTTTGCTGTTTAAATGTGATATTACAAGCAGTATTATACTCTTGGGAGTTTCAGAAATAATCTGCTTCTTGTCCAATTTAATGTAGCACTTTCTTTTCTTTATTGCTTCAGTTTACATTACAATCTAACTGCCAGCCTATCCTGCTCTGGGTAACAGTAAACTTGGGTAATGTACAGCCCTCTGTCAATACCCACCAGTTGCTAGCAGCTTTTTCCTATTTCCAGAGACTAGCCATCTTACAAAAGTAAAAGCTTTCCCCACTAAGCCGGCCCAATTAAATGAGCTGGTAAATCTCTGTTACTGGCTTTAAGAGCAGACTGAGAATCACCATACCACTCTGGAATGAAGATACTACAGAATTTTATCCCTTGTGCTTAAAGGGCAGGGGGAGGAGAAAGAATCCTAGGTGATCAGAAAAGAGAAAAGGCCTGGAGGCCAGGAATTGATGGTGGGAAGGAGGCCAGGGGACAAAGACAGAGGTGAATTTAGAGCTGGGGTTCCACTTGAAGTTATTGCTGTTCTAGAACTAGGTCATGAAGGTATTTAATTAAAAATCAAGCTGGTGGTCGCAGGCACTGTAGTCCTGGTCAGGTGTTTCTTTCTTTAGGACTCAAGTGGGAGCACTTGTCCTCTGGCTGTCAAAGCAAATGCAGTACACACTGTAGCCTTGTCAAGAATGGACAGTGATGAGAGGGGGTGAACCAGTTTGGCACCAACATGAACCCTTCACCTAAAGCTCAACTCAACCCCAGGGATTTCTGAGCTGTCGGAGAAGGTGAGATGGCTTTCTCTGCTTAATCAAGCCCCACTAAGCTCCCTTGAGGCTAAACAGGGAAGATGCAGCCATGAGTGTTATGTCTTTCTGTCGGAATGTGTCATATCTAAAAGTAACAGCCCTTCCTCCAAATAAATATACAATTAGAGAAAAAGTAGCATTCTATGCTTTACAAAACACTGATCCCTCCTCCATTATTAAAATTCTGGAATTTAAATCCAATTAAACTTAATTGCCCCCCAAAGTATTTCTTGGTTATCTTTTATTTAACCGCAGTACATAGTTGCAGGTGCTAGCCACTCAGAGAGCCTGTCTTGGTACCCATAGAATAACAGCTCCTGTCCCTCTGACCTGGTACAGCAGTGTCAGAACAGGCTGGTACATCCTCAAATGAACACCAGTAATTAAGGACTTAGTGAGTTCTTTATATTTTACTAACCCTTAAGTCAACAGTCTGTTCCTCATTCATTGGCACATTTTCATTAGAGTGATAATTGCTATTCTTCTTGCAGGTGAGTTTTTCTAAAAATAAATGATTAAATATCGAATAACTTTATCCAAACCAAAAACAACAACAACAACAGCCTGAAGCTCCTAATGGCATTTGATTTCAATGGAAATTGCAAATTAGCTTTATCAGAACCAAAATTAAGCTAATTACCATACCTCCTCTCCAGTCCCCCTCCAAAGGAATCACACTTCATCATCTAGAGAGGCATTACTGGGCAGTGATTGAAGTCCTGATCTCTGGAGTCAGACAGACCCAGGTACGGATCTCTGCTTTGACACCCATGGGGCTTTGACTTTTCTATGTCTACTTCATAGAAAATTGCTAGACTTGTATGAACAAGACAATGTATGGCAGTGACTGTATGATAGGACACATCAATTAAAATTATTTTGATGATCATGATTGCAGATATTAATATGGGCTGCCAATCAGCATTACTACATGGTAAGAATTTCTGCTCCAGAAAATAACAAAGAATTAGCTACTATCATAAAACATCATTTATCTTATGACTCTATGTGAGAAGGTTAGATAAATCTCTACAAACAGAAAATATGTTGTGTGATTGGGGGTTAAGAGGACCGGGGAAGTGATTGTTAATAGATACAGGTGTATTTTAGGTGTGGTAAAAATGTCCTAAAATTCACGGTTAACATGAATGTGATTGTTGTTCCGCTAACGTATATCAAGTGCATCTATGGTAATTCATTGTATGTGTGTCTTAAGGTATACATGTACTGAATTTTCTCTTACCACATACTTAAAATCTAATAAAAAATATAAGGAAAAATCTGCTTTTGTAGTTAAAAACAAAACTGATGGTGATAGTGGTTGTACAACTCTTTGAATACACTATAAACCACTAAATTACATACTTTAAGTGACTGAATTGTGTGGGAGGTGCATTATATTCCAATAATGATGTTATAATTTATATCCTATACAATTCATTCATTCAAGGTGTATAATTCAGTAGTTTATAAGCTCTTATTTATTGCTCAGTTTATCTCCGTAAGAGCCCATGGTTTTTATTTTCCCTGTCATGAAAAGTGATCTAAGACATGTTAAGCAACTTACTACAGTCCATAAAATTGGCACGTGATGGGGCCAGGACTTTTATTTATGGGTCGACTTGCTCTTAGGTTCACAGAATTGAATTAATCAAAATCATTAGTTCGTGGCACATTATCCCCAACTGGTCTATTGAAGACCATCTTTGAATATATTTATTAAAAATATTCATTATCTTTTCTATGTATATCATTTCATTTTATAAAATGTGTATCAAACAATATAATACACACTCTGAACCCAGTGCCAAAACCAAGACAAGAGTATTACTGATAATTATACCTCCTATGTGTCTCTCCTTTATAATCCACCATCTACTCAGAGCTAACCACTTCCCTGAGTAGTATGCTTAGCATTTCCACAACATGCATTTTGTTCAGGCCAATATGTGTGCCTCAGTGGTGTATGATTTAGTTTTGCATAATTTTATTTTTATACTTTATTAAATATATGTCATTGTAAATTGTCTTCTGAAACATACCTTTTGTCATTCAACAATTAATTAATCCAATTAGTTAATTCAATTAATTAATTCAACCTTCAATTAATCTAATTCTATTTAGATTAATTCATGTGAAAAAGTCCAATTGTAGCTTTTATTATTCTCACGTACTGATTATTCATCTTGCAAATATATTATTATTAATTTGTATGTTCTCTTTTCAGTGGGTTTTTAGGTTGGTTCCAGGTTGTTGCCATTTTAGTAAATGCATCTATGGTAATTCATTGTATGTGTGTCTTATGGTATACATGTACTGAATTTTCTCTTACTACATACTTAGAGACCTACCAAATATACATGTTCCATTTTTCTAAGTTTGTACATGTTCAACCTTCAAGATGATGCTGAATTGTTTTTCAGTATTATGTATGAATGCCTGTTGATACCCAACATTGATATTCTTAGATTTCTAAGATCTGTCTTAAGCTGGCATTTAATGATGATGAAATGTGATCTTAAGGGTTATTAGAGAGGTGATATGTTTATTAGTTGCATGCATTTCAAGGTCTATGAAATGCTTCTTTATGCTTCTTTCCCCATTTTTCTGTTGAGCTTTTATTATTTTTAGAAGTGCTTTATATATTTTTTAAACTAGGTACCACGGTCTTGCATAATGCTCCACAGAGCATGTGGTCCTGCGTGCTGGTCCTTAACCAACCCCACCCCTGTAGATTCAGTGTCTTGGCCATAGTCACTACTAACTTGGATCTGGCTCTGCCTTGTTTCCCTTCTGCAAACACCCACAGAAATGCCAAACAACTAGTAGACCTGATCTTGGAATAAGGCAAAGTTCAGAATAGGAAGACCTGATTGGATTCCACTTAATTTTCCTGGGGATTAGAAATACTTAATTGTTGTGAATAGTT
>NDGM010640349.1:0-11058 GCA_002564305.1 Octomys mimax
ATATATATATATATATATATATATCTCCATGGTTTCAGGCATCCACTAAGGGCTTGGAATATAGACCTGGGGGGAACTGCTATATTCTCCCCTCACTGGGGCTTATGGTTTTAGTCTGTTAACAGAATCTTTTTGCAGAATAAATTTGGATTTAACAAAAGTTTAACTTACTGAATTTTTCTTTCATGCATTATGTTTTTGGTGTGCACCCAATAACTGATTGTCAGATCTGTATACCTCTACCTGTGATGACATGGATGTGCCTTCCTTTTAATGATATCTTGTCCTGATGAATCCCATTGTAAGTTGAAAATACAGTAAGTCAAACATGTATTTAGATGTCATAACTTAACCTATCAGATGTCATAACTTATCAGATGTCATAACTTAACCTAGCCTACATTACATGTGTGCACAACATGTTACTTTACAGCTGGACAAAAAGATTTGTGTCAGTTATTTTTTATAGTAATGTAAAGCTCACTGACACAGTAAGACTGAAATATTACTATGTCAAGCCATCATGAAACTTGGGACCATGTTAGCACAGCTCTCTCTACACAAAGAAAACTGCAGACCCAGACGGTTTCATTGTCGAGTTTTATCAAGCATTTGGGGAACAAGTAATGAAAATCTTTAGTTTACTTAGAAAATAAAGATATTCTTCTGAAATAATTTATAAGGATAGCATTACCTGATAGCAAAATCTGACAAAAATACAAGAAGACAAAAGTCTTTACTATAATTTTATTAAATCAAAACTAGCAGTGTATAAAAATATAATATATCATGATTAAGCAGTGTTCATTTCAGGAATGCAAGGTTGGTTTAAAATTCAAGTCAACGTAGCTCCCATTAACAGAACTAATGGGAAAAGCATCATATGATTTTCTCAGAGGAAGAGAAAGAAAGCACTTTTCAAAACTTTTATGCGCCATCATAATAAAACCTCTCATTAAATTAGGAACAGAAGGATTGTCTCAACCTGATTAGAGGATCTACAAAAATACTATGGTTTTCTCCATTCCCAATGGTGAACTATTAAACATTCTAAGATTAGAGATAACATAAGGATGTCCACGGTTACCATTTGATTTAAATATTAAACTAGAGATCATAACCAGTACAATAATTCAAATAAAACAGAGACACGCACAGCTAGCAAGCAAACAACAAGAACTGTTTTCATCCATGGACTATGTAGATCATGTATTTAGAAACCTTAAGAAATCTGAAAAAGCTAGTAGAATTAATAAGAGAGTATAGCAAATTCAGAAAATAAAAATAAAAGGTCAGTTCACAAAAATCAGTTTGTCTGCATAGTAGCAGTAAACAAGGAAATTTCAACAGACAGTTGTACACAGAAAAATAGCATGAGAACCCAAAAACTCTGTAAAGGATAAGTTTGGCTGCATATGGGCAAGATCTCTACACTGAGAGCTACCAAGCAATCAAGAGAAAAAGAAGACTTCAGTAAGAGCCACTGAGAGTCACCCCGTGGATTGGAATGATCAGCATGGTTAGGGTTCCTGTTCTTCCTAAATTTATCTGTAGATTTAGTGCAATCCAAATCTGTCACATAGTTTAGTTCCTTGTAGATATGGGAGCACAAAAGTGCTAGAATATGTAAAGGAATCTTGAAAAAGAACAAAGTTGGAGAATATAAACTGGCAAATTCAAAACTGACATAAATGCGCGGTGATTTCTAGAATGACATTGGAACACACCAGACATATAAATCCAAACAACAGGATAAGGGGCATAGAAACAGCCCTGTATATTCAGTCAATTGAGCTTCAACAAAGGTCTCAAGGGAGTGGGTATTTTTTCCAGCAGTTGTTACTAGAACAACTGGCTCTGTGAAAGAGAAAAGGTACCTTGATTCGCCATTCTATACCACACATAAGAATTAACTAGAAGTTTCTTAGGAAGCCTGAGGAAGCTATGAAAAAACCAATAGAAATCATAAATTAATTTAGTACATTCAAAGTATATAAAGTCAATTCACAAAAATTATAATTAAAGAAAAAGATCATAGTCTTCAGTGTAAAGCCTGGGTTTGAGCCTTCCAGAAGAATCGATAGAAAAAGGCTGGATCTGCCGGCAGATGTTGTAATCCTAGCACTTTGGGAAACTGACCCAGTAGGACTGCAAGTGAAAGCCCAGCCTGGGAAACGGAGTGACTTAGTAAGACACTATCTCAATATAAATAGTAGAAAAGGCCTGGAGATGCAACCCAGAACAAAAGCCGTGGTTCAATCCCCAGTACCATGAAGGAAATAGAAAGAAAAAAAGATAGATAAGGAAAAAATCTTTACAACATTAGAAGAGACTAAGGTTTCATCAGATATAAATCACTAGTCATAAACATTTATAAATTAGATTTCATAAAAATTGAAGGTTCTTATCAAAAAGATATCGTTAACACCATACCAATGAATGCATTGTGTGGGAATACAAACCTATACAGCCAATTTGAAAAAGTTTGTGTTTTCTTAAATTTTATTTTTGTTGGCTTAACTTTATGAAGTTAAGTGTGCTTCCAATATACCTAGACGTTACGTTCCTTCTTATTTACTCAAGAATAATGAAAAGCACGGCTGTACAATCCCCATACTGTAACAGAAAAAGAAGAAAGACTAGTAGGTGAACAGTCACAGAAACGTGATTCACATTCGCCCTGAACCGTAAACACCCGAGTGGCCATCAGCTGACAAGCAGACAAACAGGTCACAGTGCATCTGCTCAAAGAAATACTGGTTGGTAATAATAAAGATCGAAATATTCATACACGCAACAAAATGGGTGCATATAAAGAAAAACCTTTAAGTGAAGAAAACACATTATATAATTTCATTTACATGGAATTCTGAGACAAGCAGAACTATGCTTTCAAAAAGCAGGGGCTGGGGAGATAGCTCAGAAGCATAGAGCTCCTGAGTTTGATTCCCAGTACCAAAAACCAAAACCAAAACAAAACAAAAAGCAGTTCTATGGCACCTGAGAGGCAGGGCTCAAGGGAGGGGTGAACTTCAGGGAAGTGCAAAGTGACAGTCTTGGGTGACAGAAGTGCAGATTACTGATTGCGGTTTAGGGTTATACAACTACTGTCGGTACAATTACCATAGCTAAACAGTGTCTGTAAAAGAAGTAAATATTACTGCCTTTAATTTATGCCTCAGTAAATCGGTGAAATAAGAAGAGATTTTAAATGTAAAAAATAAAACAAAATAAAAACTGACAACTCCAAGTGCCAGTGAGAATACAGAGTCACTGGCACTGTCACATTTTGCTGGTGGAAACATAAAATTGGGCAGCCCCTCTGGGAAACAAGTTGGCAATTTCTTTCAAACTTAAATGCATACTTACCATATTCCATTCTGAAGTATTTATTCAAGAGAAATGGAAACATATGTCCACCAAAAGATTTTTATATGAATATTAATAGCAGCTTCATTCATAAGAGCCCCAAACTGGGAACAGCCCAAATGTGCATTAGCAAGTGAATGAATAGACAAATTGTGAATAGACTCATACAATGAAATACTACTTGGCAATAAACAACAATAAATTACCAATTTATGTAGCACCACAGACAATTTTCACAAGAGTATGCTGAATAAAAGGAGAATACGCATCCTATGAGTCCACTTGTATACTGTTTTAGAACAAGGAAAACTATTGCCTGAGAGTGGAGAATTGATTGCAAAGGAAACTTTTGTGGGGATAAAAATGTTCTTGCTCCTGACTGTGTTGGGTCACAGACATGTATGTATTTGTTTGAAATTCAACAACCCATATACTCACACTGGGGGCATTTTATTTTACGTTTGAAAGAGAAAAGATGTCACTTAACACCTTCTGTCAACAGAAAATTTTACTAAGCTATTAGAATCACTGGATAATTTGGAATTTGGATGACAGATGCACTGGGTTAAAAGCTGAATATATAAATCAAATTTTAAAAGTTTCCTTTTTTAAAGGTAAAATTAAAAGATAAAGTCACACTCCTGATCTTCATTCCTGCCATTTTAACAGGTGCTTGTAGCTCTGCAGGAGCCCTCCTTAGCTTGGATCTCAGTGCCTAACGATTACAGTGAAGCAGGGACTTGCCTTCTTACCCACTTTCTGTAGAGGCAATAATGCCCCTCCACCCTGTGGAAATATGACCAGGGCTTAGCTTTTCATCTCGGTAGGCCCCTTGTTTATCAGTCTATGTCTAGTGCATCCGCAAGAAACTTGAAGCTGATTCAGATAATTTCCATGGGGAGAAAGTCCCCATTGTTTCAATTATCTGGTGATAGTCATTTAAAAAATTATTTTGCCTTATCTGGATAATTGATCCACTGGCTTACTTTGGGAGTGCAAGTGGTAGACAGTATGCTGTACTCTTTTTCTTTTTAAAAATGGATTTGGTACAGGGTCTTACTACGCAGCTTGGTCTTGTAGTGATCCTCCTGTTTTCAGCTTCCCCAGCGCTGGGATTATAGGTGTGCGCCATGATGCCTGGACTTGGTGGCTGGCTCAGTGCTGGCTCAGCGTGCATGGGGCTGGGGCCAGCCCAGCCTGTGGTGCCAGGATTGAACGCCAGTCCCTGCACTTGCCTAAGCAGGCACTTAGTCCACTGAACTATCTTGCTGGCCCTATGCTGTACTCAATGTGATACTCATTGAGGGACAGAGACATATATTTGTGGAGTGCTAGTGCTATGCCAGGTATAGAGCTCGATGCATATGTAATGTATTTAATTTTCCTTTCATAGTTGACCTGTTACGCAGTTTACATAATTTCCATTTTTTACCTGTAGTTGAAGGTCAGGTTGAGAAAGCCATGTGGCTCTGAAGTTATGAAGTAGGATTCAAGCCAGGGATCTTACTGACCCTACCAAACCAAGGTGCTTCTGCTATCCATCACTACATGGAATAAGTTGTGATCTAGGGATGACCAAGATAACAGTACCCCTCTTGTCTGATCTGAAGCAGCATCCAACATGCAAAGTTGCCCTGGCACAGGAGCAGCTGAGGACCACTCCAGGGAAGAGGCCGCCACCACCTCTCCATCCAGCAAACAGCCAGTGAGGATTTCCTCTGCAGTCCCCAAGTATCTGGGCTGATCTATTCCCCTCCTAACTTTGCAGAATATGTGCCTTCCAACCTCTCGACCTACCTGAAAGATCCCATAATTTTCTTGTGAAAAGACCAACAAAAATTCTCAGGATTTCAAGAGCTTGTATTACGCTCTTCTACCAAGCACATTTTACACTGGATTGAATTTCCCCTTTCTGTGCAGGAACTCAGTGCTAAGCACAAAAATACCACCAGGTCATGAATATGAATAACACATTTTTCTTTAATTTGTCTCCCATCCCCAGTGTGGGTCACAGGCAGCAAGACCCAGGCAGGTGTGTGATTCTGGCCAGATCCGCCGGGTTCCATGAGGTCCCAGGGGGCAGGGGGCACAGGGCTGGGTGGTGCAGCGTTGCTGAGGCAGAAGAATTGCTTTTGTGCGCGCTTGGATGCTGGGGGAAGGTTCATGGCCAGGTCACTGCGCCAGCATTCTCTCCTCAGCCACAGCAGCCGCAGTGGGCCCCCCAGTCAGAGGAGCTGGGCAGGCGGGGCGCAGGCCTTGGGAGGCAAATCTGCAGCTGCTGTGTTTGGTTTCCCTTTGGTCCTGGGGATTTAGATAAAAGGACTGCTTTTATTGATTGGGGGGACTAGGGAAGGGGAGGGGGCTCTAGAAGTTAGCCTTTGCCTTTTTGTTTTTCTAAGCAAACATTTATTGAGCATTTACTGTGTGCCAGGCATCCTGCCAAATGCTTCTCATGCATTATCAGGTTTAATCCTCATGACAGCCCTGTTGTTAGGGTCTCTTTTCAACCCAAGAGGAGACTAAAGCTCAGAAAGGTTAAGTAATCTATCCAGGGCCACACAGTTGATAAATGGGAACGAGAGTGGGCCCAGGAGCTCCCTCTTACCTGGACCACTGCAACAGCTCCTCCTTTGTGCCATGTAGCCCTCAGCACGGGCTCCTCCGCCATCAGAGTGGCTCCAGGGGTACTCAGCCTTACTCTGCATCTCCAGTGGCTCCCGCTTTCCCCAGGTGCAGAGTTGATGTGGTTGTGTGAATTCACCTCCGCTTCTGCTGGCCACTTGCAGAGCTGTGTCCTTTCCTCAGGGTGTCCTCACTCCCACCTCACCTTCCCCTGGAACAGCTGTGCCCCATACCTCCTGCCTGTCCCTCAAAGCAGAGCTCAGATGCCCTCCTCTGATGTAGAGGCACCATCTCCCAAACCACAGCTTGCCTCCCAGCTCCTCTGGCTCCCAAATGTCCAGCTTTAATTAAATGAGGTCCCAGAAGGTAAGAATTGTGTGCCTTTCCATCCCTTGCCCACATGGGAGCTGGGTGTCCATCGACTTTCATGGATGCGCTTATGGTTTTGCCTCCTTTGTCCTTGGTACCCGGGATACCTCCTGGCCATGCCCTGCCTTGTGTCATTCCAGTATCTGGACTACCCCAGACCCTCCTGCAATGGGCATAGGTCCCATTCCTAAGGGAAGGCTGGGCTTGGGGACTGTTCCTTCCTGATAATAAACTCACAGAAGGAATTTGGTCATTGGTTAGAGAAGAGGGTGCTGCCCTCTTGCCAGGTGGGCAGAGCTCTTCTATGTTGGATGAACTACATGCTGGGGCAGGGGGCAAAGAGCACCTAAAGTGGTAGAATGGGCCAGGCTCTAGGTATGGCCAGCCTTGGACAGACGTGGGAGATAGTCCAGCTCAGTGAAGGGCGGGGGGGGGGGTGCTGCTGGGGAGGGCAGGTGTCACCTGGCCAACAGGAAACCATCAGGGCAGGGATTATCCAATTTGAGATCACAAAAACAGACATGGATTGGATGCCACTTGCTGAAATGAATTAGGACCTCAGCTGGGTGTTCAGGTTGCAAACAAATCTCAGAGGCATTACTGGGGGATTGTTGTTACCCTCTCTAGTTAATGAGCTAGAAACACTTCTATGGGAAGCTTTGGCTGAGTCCTGAGGGGAATCTGTCTCATCTCCTTAATGAACTCTTCATGAGCCTCAGTTTCCTCATCTGTGCCTTCAGGCTTGTGCAGCTGTCCTGACTTCAGCGGCTTCAGAGGGCCATACAGGTGGTGGTGTCCAAGGCAGAGGGACTGGCACTTCTGATGTGGGCAGTGATGAAGGGGTGGCCTGGATGTGACTGTCTTCGGGCCTAGCACATCAGCTGTCACTTTCAAGACAGAGTAGACTGTGCCTATCCTGCTCTGTTGCTGTCAGGTGGGTAAGTGTCCTTGAAGGTTCTGTCAATTCCAAGTTTCAACAATAGTTCAGGGTGAGGGTCTAACTCTTTGGCAGCCAAGGCTGCTGCCATAAGAAGAAGCTAACCTGCATGGAGGGCACAGGTTGGCTCAGAGGGCAGGCCAGGAATGAGGGACTGGGGTTCCTATTTGTAAGCTAAAGCTGGTGTGGCCCACACAGGGCAGGTGGCCATCCCCAGGTCACATGGGCGAGTGACAGAGGTAGATGGAAGTAGACTTGACCCACTAGATTGCTCTGCCACCCTCTCCCCTGGGACCCTGGTGAAACCTCTACTTGACTTGGTCCTGGCTGTGGCTCCCTCGTCCATCCTTTCCCCAGGCTCTCCGAGGGCCCTTGGGTTATATGAATTATATCATTCTATCATCCATGTCTGCCCCTGCCTGGCCCTTGTGGGGACTGGCAGATTGTGTTCAGGATGGCTCTTCTTTTCCTGACCTGAGGTCCTGTGTGTGATTATGTTCTCTCTTGGAGGCTCTTGGTGGAAGCAACTGGGGCAGCCTTGCCTTTGCTATGGGTTAGTTTCCAAATTTGAAGGTTCAGATGAAAATGAAAGAGTCACTTGCTTTAGTCAGACTGGTAGGCAGGTGTAGATGGCTCACACAGCACTTCCACACTATAACAGTGGGGAAGAGTGCTCTTTTGTGACGCTGGAAGTCCCTCTTCTTTAGATACCACCACCGTGAAACAATGGTCAGAGCCTGTGGCTTGCCAGCAGAAGCTGTGTGAATGCCGAGGGCAAGATGGAAACTTGGCCTCAGTGAAAAGCAGACCCATGCCAGCTCCAGAGGCTGTACTGTGTCATTGTGTGACCTCGAGCAAGATGCTTAGGCTCAGCGTCTACATGTGTAGCAAGGATGGTGGTGATGGTGATGGTGGTAACGACAGACACTCACTGCTGTGGCGGCCTGAGCCCGAGCAGGGGCCCCAGCCTGCAGAAAGCTGGTGGGAATGGTTGGCTCTTGGTGGGAGTGGTTGTTGTGTCACATTTAACACCTTGGTGGATGTGGGCCCTCCCTTCTGGCAGCAGCCTGGGAGGCTGATGGGCACTGACTTTTAAGAGCAGGTTCCTCACTAGGCAGATGCCGTGCCTGCCCAGAGCCTCTTCTGCACTGGACACACACGGAACTTGTGTGAAGGCCTGCGCGTCCATTGTTCAATCAGGCTAATCTGCCTGCCCCTCGATAAGGAGAGAGATCGGGTTTCAGGGAGATTTTCCTGGATTACCTCTAGTAGCCACTCAGTCTAGACAGGACTCTCAGTTACAGGGGTGCAGACAAAGGCAAGGACCTGGAATGCCTGGCTGTGAGGCGGGCCCAAATCCACTCAGACGCCTCCTCCTTTCTCCCCTGTCCTCCTCTCTTCTCCCCTCCCCTCCATCTTCCTTCTTTCTTCCTGGAGCCTCAGATCAGGGGAGCAACCAGCTCACTGGCCCAGGTGCCCTGGTCCAGCCAGGTGAAGGTCTTGAGCCCCATAGTGTGTTCAGCACGGGCACCAAGGAGCCCTGGAACATGAGCATGATGTTTGTGGGTTGCTCACTCCACTCAGGCCTCAGTAAGACAGTGTTCACATGAGGTGGCTGTGCTGTGTCCATTTTATAGATGAGGTACAGTGAGGTACAGTTCCACAACTGGAACTTCAGTGGAGAGAGGCCTGCCATTGGGAATGCCCAGGGAGCATGGGGTAGACAGGCTTGTCCCAGGGCTAACGGGAAAAGCAGGGAGGAATATGTTGGCTCTTATCTCTGAACTCTAGGGAGTGTGTCTGAGATGTATTTGATAAATTGCCCTTTTAGTGTGCCTTTTCTGTCACAAGAGAACCCAAAAGGTCCTCCCAGTGCCCTGGGTGGTCTCCCCATGTCACTTGGCTCTGAGTTCCATCCTGGCTTGGGTACACCCTTGCTCTGTGCCCCAGGGAAGTCACTCACTAATGGACATCATCTGTAGGATGAATGTGACACCTGCCCTGCCAGGCAGGGAAGCTGTTGCAAGACACTGGACAGAATGGGTGAAATGCTTATGGAAACCATGATGCTATGCCAGCGCTTGTGCCCAGTTCCTGTGTGTTATGTGCCATAGAGTTAGAGTGAATAAATGAGAATGCAGCAGTACTCCTAAGGTGAGGCTGATGGGCCTTCCCTGCTCCCCTTCTCGACCTCCCCAGCTCACTCAACACTGAGGAATGTGGGGAGCTGCTCTGGAGCCCAGTTGGTCTCAGCAGTCTGGCCTCAAAGCCACACAGGAGAGGAAGCTGCAGGTGTACGCCCTCTGTGCAGTTCTACATCCTAGCCTCACTGGGGTGCTGGAGGGGTGCAGGCATGACCTTCCCTCTCAGGCACTGCTGTGTGCTGTGGGTTGTGAGGATGCAGGGCCTGCCCTTCAGGCTTTTGCAACAGAGTCTGAAGAATCAAGCACCAGCCGGCCGGTGGCTGGGGTGCGGCTTGGGGCATGTACGATGCATGTGTGAGAGCTCTAGAGATGAGGAGGCAGAGCGGGGTGGCTCCCTATTGTGTGACTCATCTGTCTTGGGTCTGAAACAGGGTCTGACAATTGCTGCCTTGTTCTTTGCATCTTTCCCTCATGTCCTCAGACAAAGTTAAAGAAAACAAGACATCTCTCATTTAATGAACTAGCTTTTTTTTTCCAAGCAGCAAACCCTAAAACTATAACAATTTTTAAAAATGCATGCTTGTAATTCTAGCACTCTAGAGGGATCACAAATCTAAGTCCAGACCAGGCAACTTAGTGAGATCCTGTCTCAAGGTAAAAATTTTAAAATTCCTCTGAATAACTACTATGAAGACAACAATATGCAATGTATTCATCATTGTAAACTTCCTACTAACCTGTTTTGCAAATGTTTCATGGCTATTTTATCTTTTTTTCTCATTAAAAATGAATAAAAATTATGTTAAAAAATTTAAAATTGCTGGATATATGGCTCAATATGAAGGCTCTGGGTGTAATTCCTAGTATCACCAAAACAACAACAGAAAAACTTCCAAGTTCAGCCTTCCCCCAAGCCATTGCTTTTCTGTAAAAATGGGTTCTGTCTCAAAGTCACCTTTGTTTTTAATGGCCTCAGATCACAAGCTGACCTTGAATATGAGCCTGGGAGGCTACATAGCTCTGTCCCCCTTTCCCTGTATGACTCAGGTATCCAGCGTGTGTGCTGTGCCCTCAGGGTCACGGTATAAAAGTCCCTGTGGCAAAGGACCCTGGGGTGAGGTAAGAGGAGCTCATAGAGTTTTGAGTCTCAGTGAGCCAAGTTTGAGGCCTGGGTCTACCATCTGTCAGCGGTGAGACTTGGGCAAGTCAGCCAACCTATCTGAGTCTCGGGTCCCTCATTTGTACCATGGAGAGAGTTACAGGATTTAAGTCACAAGGCCATTGTGAACATTTGTACAAGGTGACAGGTATGAGTGGACTATAAAATGATCAGTGTTCCAGCAGGTCTTGTCCTCAAGAGGCTGTGCACGCAGTGTTGGCAGGGCCCTGAATCTCCTGGCAAGGTCTTCTAGTGGGCTTTGGGGAGGGGTGTTGACTTACCCTGTGTAATTGGCCTTGGGTGCTGCGACTCATTTCCATTTTTACAAATGCATTAAAAATGCCAGTAGGCTCAGAACAAATGCCAATTTAGCCTTAGCGTGGCCGCATCCCTATAATGAGCAGTCTTGAATCTCCACCAAGCCATGCATGGCTGCTCCCGGCAAGATGAGTGGAATT
>NDGM010641311.1:0-10908 GCA_002564305.1 Octomys mimax
GTCCCCACCCTATGACTGCATGAGGCTTTGGGGGGACAACTAGACACAAACCATAACAGTTGCCCACAAGCCCCAATGTCAGTGATGGAGAACCTTGCAGAGATTTCAGTAATATAAACATCATGCTGCAGCATGCATGTCGAAGGCTCACCACAACCACCTATGTCCTCCTATCAGAATCCTGCTTACACTTTCAGCATTAACTCAAAATCCTTCTCCACGGTGTGTCCCTCCCAGCCAGGATGATTTCTGTCTCTATATGTTGCCTGTATCTTGTCACTTTCTGGGCTGTGTTAGTTATTTGTGTTCACACCTGAGGCAGGATGAGACCTGGATGAAACATTTTAGTGTTTCCCATAGTATTCAGGACATAGTAGGTACTCAACAGAAAAAAAGGGAAGTTAGTAATACCAGCTGATACTTGGGTGTCATGGAGAGCAGGGGTTGCTTCAAGCACTTTATATTCGGTTGAAATCCTCAGAAGATCCCTATGAGGCCAGATGCTACAAGGGTCCCTATTCTAGAGATGAGGTATTCTGAAGAATGTTGTTCAACACATAGACTGGAAGTAGCAGAGCTTGGTTTTGAACTCAGGTGTCTGAGACTGGAGCCTGCACATTCAGCCACCGCACTAATGTTCCCAAAACATTTGGTTGCACTTAGGGTCCTGCTTGAACAATTAAGTCAAGATTTTTATCTCATTCAGTAATCTAAATATGAATATGAATAAGACCATTCATTAGTCTTTCTTCTAATGTTTTTATCAGTATACAATTGCAGTGCATAATGATTACATTGCTCATGGGGACTGCTATAGGAACACAACATAGCTGAATTCTTTTTCCATCCTTTTCTTCCCCCTTCCAAGACCTCCCTCCATCTCTTGATTCATTTTAATTGTAAAAGTGGTTTCTGTTTGTTTCTTCTATGTTTATATTTTGTCAGCTGCTCACCACCTCCTCCTCCCTGCCCCACCTGGAGTTGCACCACATGCTGGTCCTCCCAGATTCAAACATGGGTCTGTTGGATCCAATGCCCTTTATTTGTTCCACTTTATCATGTAGATGAAGAATCTGAACAGCACAGGAAATACAAAAGTTCCAGTCCTGTCACTAGTTTGTCCAGAAGAGCTTTTATGAATTCCATGTTCCAAAGCACGTTACTCACAGAGCCAATCAGAAAGTGTTATTTTCAAACAGTAATTGATACTGTTCGCAGGGCCAATCAGAAAAGTGTCACTTTCAGTCCTTCATTTACATCTGGTGGGAAACCAAGCAAATCTTTCTGTAGGGCAATTGAGATCTGGCAGTAGGCCAAATGAGGCTTTTTTTTTTCTTTTTTCTTTCTCTTTATTTTTTTCCAACTGACCCAATGTCTTATTTTCATGAGAGGAAGGCATTCAAAAGATCCTTTCCTTCATTTTCCAACTTGTTGTGATCTTATTTACCAGCCTGCACTTCCCATGTAGATTGTACCTCTTCTCTCTCCATGTAGATAGTACCTCTTTTCTGCTTCAGTTAATGTACATGGTCACTGCAAAGAACAGTTCATGGTGACAGCAGCCACACTTGTATCATAAGACCAGTGTGATTAGTGTGAGACCTGGCATCTCAGGTCAGCCTTCTCTGTAATGACCTCTTCCATTTCTTGTTCTCTCTCCTACAGGACCAGAGCTATTATATTCTGTATTATACAGTCAAGAAGTGGAGGAGGTGACCTTCTGGGCTTTTTCCTGGCTGTTTTGTAAAGAAGGGGCATCAGAGGATGTAGACTATCTGGTGGTTGAGCCTTCTTTGGAATCTTCCTCTAGCATAGGTGTATAGCTGCCTGTCTTGTGCCCTCCACGCCTGCAGGGGGCACCATTACCGCCAACTATAATGGCTACAGAACCCTTTGGAGTCAGACCCCCAGTGATCTTGAGCTACACACACCTGGGTTTGTGTCCAGGCTCTACCTCTGTTAGTGTGCCACCTAACATAAATAATGTACCTCTCTAACCCCCAGTTTCCTCACCTGACAGATGGAGATATGTTTGGTCCTATCTTGCAGGAAGAACTGTTGTGAGGTCCAGGGAGATGGCAGGAGAAGCTGGCAGAGCACAGAATCTGCAGTTAGCAAGAGCTGAATGTGTCAATTATCATTTTTTTGAGCCTGAACAGGGGACAAGCCACAAAAGAGGTGTTCAGCAGATGCTCATTGATTAACAAGTGGTTTTCCTAAAAAGCCTAGACTTGTGGCTCTTCTTCCACAGAATTCCACTGGAGCAAGGCAACTTTGCTGAAGCAGCAGGTGGAATGTGGCAGCTATCAGCATAGGCCTAAGGATGTAAGAAAGAACATAGTGCAGAAGACAAGGGACTGCCCAAGACTCTGATTTTCTGGCTGAGGTGGGGAATACTTACAAAGGCAGGGATGCTCCATCCCCTGGCCTCTCCCCTGTATGCAGTGTGCAGAAGACCCAGGCATAGGTGTCCTGGTTGGTGCTGATTGTCACACACCTGCCCTTGTCCTTAAGGGGAAACACTGAGGGATCTGGGTTCCTTGCCTGTGCCTTCCATGTGCATCCATCTCACAAGGATCATTTGTAGCAATGAAGGGAGCCCAGGCCAGGGGGTCAGATGACTTGAGTCCCAGTCTGGCTCGAGAACTGTGTGCTGGGACACTCCCAGCTTCCATCAGCCTCAGGTTACTTATCTCTGCAGACAAATATCTAGAAAATTCTGTCTGCTTGTGCCAGTTGCTGAGATCTCAAATAGGATAACATGAAAGAATTGAAGAGGTTGACATTTGTCTTTGTGTGTCTGCAGGCCATTGGTTCCGGGACTCCCTGGTGTACACCAAAATCTGCAGGCACTCAAGGGCCTTTTCTAAAATGTGATAGCATTTGCATTTAACCCACACACATCTTCCTGTATACTGTATTTGTGATCATTTACAGATTATTTATAGAACTTAATACAAGGTAAATGTGGTATAAACAGCTGTTAAATTGCATTGTTGAGGGAATAATGACAAACGAGTCTGTATAAGTTCAGTACAGATGCAGTATTTTTTCAGATCCTTTCTATCCATGGTTGGTTGAATCTGTAGATGCAGAAACTGCAGATACAGCAGCTGACTGTACTGAGCTACCCAAAAGCAATGCAAAAAATCATACACATAATTGCTAACTTGTTAACTTACCCAGCAGCACCTGTGGTCTTTGTGCTGTTCATGAATATCCCAGCTGTCTCTCTGACCATAGATATTTAAGCTCATATAGGCCACCTTAAGTTAGTACCACTGTGAAAAACTAGAAGCATTCTGGGAGAGGGAAGAAGACATGCTAAGGCCCTCAGGCAGGGAAAAGCATTAAATGCTCTAGGAATTGGTAGAAACATAGTGAACAAGGTACAGTTGAAGAGAGAAGTGATGTGTAGGAACTGCTCATCTGATAAGTGAATAAATGTAGACATAAGGAAATAATGAATTGGTCAGTGAGGGAATAAATCGGTAAATGAATGAGGCCTCTGTGCAGATATGGAAGTCCTGTTCCTCGGGATCCTTTCTAGGGATAAGTACTTCAGGAGCACCATGGTGTGCCTCTGGCCAGCTCATCTTGGACTCTGGAGCTGCCTGCTCCAGCAGCAGAGACCCCTCCAAGCTCCGTCGGCTCACCTGGCGAGCACATGCCAGCCAGCAGCCCTGGCATTTCCGCTCGACTGACCCTGTCCACCGGCCTACTCTGAGAGCCCCTCCTTGCCGCCTGCTCAGGCTCCCCTGGGGGACCACTGCCCATGTTTATGAAAACTGAACATGTCAGTCAAATCAGCACCTCTGGCCTCGCGACGCCGAGGATCGGGAGCCACTATTTTTACCACTCCTTTCTGTCACTGGACTTACAAGCAAAGGCTGGTCTCCCCCTTGGCTGTTCCCAGAACCTCGCTGACAGTAATGAGTCTGGGGTTGGTGTTAAGCTCAGATGTCAAACAGAGTGGCCAGGGCCTCCCGAAACGCTGAGAGAGCCACGAGCTTCTCCCTCTACAAGGTCAGCTTGTGTGTAACACTTCATTAAATTGCTCAAACACTGAGCCGTGTCTTTAACCAATACCTTTAATGTCATTTTCTGCAGACTTAATAGAGGAGCATTAGCATACCTGTCAAGTCTTCCCATTTAAACTTCGAAGCAAGTGAAGTTTAAAGTGCCTCCCTTAGCCCACAGTGGATTTAGCTTCAAACTTCGGTTTAAGAAAAAGAAAAAAAAAAATTAAAGGAGAGGGAGGAGGAATCCTCCACGGGACTGTGTGACGAAGCAGGGAATGCTGTCGCCGGTCCTCTGTTCTTGCCTCCAGGAAGCACGCCTGGGTTAAGGCCAGTGGGAGGCCAGCCTCAGCCTTGCCTTTCTCCTATCTCAAGTAACAACACACTTAGGTGCGATGCCAGGAGGGCAGTTTGTCTGCGCTCTATGTCCCCACACTTGCAGCACGGGGGCGGGGGGCAGCCATTCTGGATGGAGACAAAGACCCAGCCAAGGGAGCCAATGTGGCCTGACTGGGTCTCCCTGAAGTGCTGGTGTTAGGGAGCTGGGCTGCTGAGGGTGATTAAGTCAGGAGAACTGCACACTCGTGAGCAGGATTAGTGCCCCCATGACAGCTCACAGGGGCTCACTAGCCCCCTCTGTCGTGAGACAGTTCAGTGACAAGGTACCATCTCCAAGGCTGAGGTCTGGCCCTGCTACATGCTGAGGTTTTTTAATATTTTTTATTATTATTTATTTATTTATTTTGTACTGGGGATTGAACTCAGGACCTTGAGCTTGCCAGTCAGGCACTTATGCCACTAAACTATCTCCCCAGCTCCTCTTTTTAATTTTAAAACATTTCACCAGTATATGTTGCAGCACACAGGTATTCCATTCATCAAGGGGAGTTGGTATGCATGCGAAACATGTCTTAATTTTTTATTTTCGCTTCTCCTCCTCTCCCTCTCTGCTCCCTCCATCTTTTGATTCTTTTCCCATTTGCAAAAGATCTATCCCCCCACCTCCTATTATCTATCTTTTATTTTGCTCTTTGGTTTATGTATACTTTGGATTTCTCCTATAAGAGGAGCCATACAATACCTATTTATTTGTTAATTGATTAATTGTGTTTAGTACAGGGTCTACAGGGTCTCACTACACAGATCGTACTCATAGTGACCTTCTTGTTTTCAGCCTCCCAAGCGCTGGGATTACAGGCATATACCACCACTCCCAGTCTCAGTAGCCATCTCAGCATACCTCGGGGATGGGGCCAGCATGGCATGCCAGACATCGAACCACAGTATTTAATTAATTAATTAATCAATTTGGTACAGGGTCTCGTTAAGGCAGCTCAGACTCATAGTGATATTCCTGTCTCAGCCTCCCCAGTGCTGGGATTACAGGCATGAGTCACCATGCCTGATTTTGGTTGCTGACAAGGT
The DNA here is from genome assembly GCA_002564305.1 of Octomys mimax. NCBI lineage: Eukaryota > Metazoa > Chordata > Mammalia > Rodentia > Octodontidae > Octomys > Octomys mimax. The sequence continues at coordinate 5,445 of NDGM010641311.1, forward strand.
GCTGGCATGGCATGCAGTACTGGAGATCAAACCCGGGTCCTTCTGCTTGCCAGGCAGATACTTAAACTGCTGAGCTATCACCCCAGCCCCCGTATGATATTTAAACTTGTGTGTCTGTTTTATTTCACTTGATATCCTGCTGTCAAGGTGTATACATTTGCCAACAGATGATTCAAATTTATCCTTCTTTAAAGCTGAATAGGATTCTATTATGTAAATGTATCAATTATTTGTACCCATTCAGCTGTAGATGGACATCCTGGTCACTTCCATCACTGATTACTGACCTGCTGGTTCCGTTGATCTTAGGCTCTAAAAATTATAAGGAGCACATTTCTGTTATCAGCCCCCCAGTTTATGCTGTCTTATAGCAGCCCAAACACACTCAGACAAGAGGTATGCCTAGTCCACTTGTATCATTTGGTATCAGGCTCTGGGGCTTGCTCTTCCCACTGGTTTAGACCCTGCACGTAGACAGCTCAGATGTGCAGATAACAGTATAGCTCTGTTCTTTGCCTGGTGATGACCTGGGGCAGAAAAGGGGGCTGACAGGCACGAGCCTGTGAGTGAGTCTGCAAAAGCTGCAAGCTCTGGAGGAAGTTTCTCCCCCTGGTTCAACTCCTGGAAGAACTATGCAAGCAGCAAGTCCATGACACAGCCTGCCTCTGTTCTAAGGGGTGTCTCAGCCTGCTTGGGTGACTACCTAACACAGCAGCATAAACAGGGCAGCTTGCAAACAACCAACATTGATTGCTCATGGTTCTGGAGGCTGGGAAGCACCAGGTGGAGCCAGGGCAGCTGCCTGGTTCACAGAGAACACTTTCTGGGGTGAGCTGGCTCCTTGTTTCCTCTTTCATAAGGACACCAACCCCAATCACAAGAGTGCTGACTCCACGATCTCATCACCTCCCCAATGCCCCATTTCTTCTGCATTTTTGAGGGATATAGATGTTCTGATCATAGCATAAAGGTTGATCAGAGACAGTGTAGATGTCTTCCCTCATCAGTTATCTTGCCAGTCCATTATCTGTGACCAGGGGACCAAAGGACCAGGACTGTGTACCTGGGGTCATGGATGGACCCGAGAGCAGGCATTCTGCCTTAGCAGATCCCATCTGTAAAATGGGCTCAACTCAGTGTGAGGTCAGCTGTCACAGAGGTAGTATTATGTGTGAGCCTGGAGTACTCTTTATGAAAGACTTGGTGGGTGCTGGGAAACAGAATAATGAATGTGCTCCTGTCATTAAACCACTAATCGTTAATTATCCCCCTAGACATCATATAATGTGCTACCTAGGCAAAAATAAAATTGTTTGAACTTTTCCACCAAGTTCTAGTTTTAAACAAATTACTCACGTCAAAACTATTTACCAAAGTGAGTAATTTCAAACATTTATCAGACTTCATAACATGCTTTAATTAGTGACAGCTAATAAAGTCCTCGTGTAATTAAGCATACATACATCCTTGTGTTTTTATTTTAAATTTTTGCTTCCGATAATTTTTTGAAATGATTTGATGTGTGGCTTGTGGAGTGCATGCGGGCACGGAGGTGTGGGCCTTTGTGGGCCTGCTTCCAGTGTCACTCAGTAATGAGATGCTACATAATCAAAGCAAGTTGTTTAATTATTAATGTTGCGAAGAAGGCAGGAAGGAGGAGTTTTCCCCACAGAAGTGGAAAGTTGATCCCTGGCTCCTGGTACAGCTTGGTACTCTCACCCTCCTGGTCCCAGAGGGCAGATCAGATAGTGTGACTTATGCCTGGATGCCCTTAGGGAGCACGTAGGTCTATAAGGAGCCTGCTGGTTTCCCTGACATGCTCCTCCTGAGACGCTTCCAACTAAGGTTGGCAGCGGTGACAGTTCACTCCTAGCTCAGAAACCTGTCACTCAAAGATCAGCATTTTAACTACCCCCTGCCCCTCAAGAAAAAAGAAGAGGAAGAGAAAGAAGGACACCTTAATTTACCCTTCTGATTGGATTGATGACTGTCACAGTGACAAGGTGTCTCGGGCTGAAAGGGTCCTGGTGTCAGTTCTTAGGCCAGCACTGTGTGCATTATGAGGTTGGCCTGCTCTCAGCAGTAGTGATGGACATACAGCTGTGTTGCACCCCAAACTCTGCTCTCCCCAGCTCTCCTGTCACTATTCACTAGCCAAGAGGGTCAAGGTAACACTGAGGACCAGAAGGAACAGATCTCTAGCTTGCAGCTGGCAGCTGTGGCATCTCTTTACCACACCATTGGTAGAGCAAATGGGCATTGCAGGACACAGGTTGAACATGTGTATCTGTGAAGGGCAGACACAGTACAGCTACAAGGCCTGTGTGTCTGAGAAAGACATGGACGACTCAAGCACTTGGATGCCTCTAAGGGTCAACTGTTGTTTACAGAAGCTTTAAGATTTAATTTAGCCTCCATGTAAGGCCATATGTAGGTCATGTTCTCTCAAAAAAATGAGCCTGGTCATTTATATTACAATGGCCAGGAGGACATCATCTGAGAAGCCATTCTTTCACAAAGAGCTAGGATATTCCTCTTCATGAATCCAAGCTCAGCCTTAGTAAACAGAAAATACCCAGATCCCGTAGATCTTCCAAAAAGTCTGATATGCCTTCCACCTCGTCAAGAAGTCCTCCCAGGTGGTCGATGGACTGTCTTCCATGTTTCTTCTCTAAGATTTTGTCAAAGTGTGCCTTCTGCAGTTTGCAGCTGTCAACTAATTTACTAAGTACATCATAGTTTTTATTTGCTTTTCCAAAGTGCCCACATCCTCCTTGAAATCCTCAGTGCTTCCCTGGGTGGTATGCCTGGTTCCACTGTCCACACATAATACAGTTAGGAGTTACATGTTTTGGTTACTAATCACACTGCTTTGAGCACTTGGGACTGACTGGCATGGAGTTGTGCAATACCTGCGAAACACACCAGAGCACAGGCAGAAAACAGCATATAAAAGGTCTCATTAACTTCTATATTGATAACCTGTTGAGAAGATACTGTTTTGTTTATATTGGGTTAGATAAAATATTTTATTAAAATTAGTTGAACTAATTTCTTTGAATTTTTAAAATAAGGCAGTTAGAAAGTTTAAACCTATATGCAAGGCTCTCAGTCTTTCTCTCTTGACCAGCACTGGTATAGAGAATTATTTAGGACAACTCTGAATACCTATGGCAGCTGAGGAGGGACAGAGGAGGGAGTTCCAGCTTTGACCTTGGTTTGGTCCAGTTCTGCTGTGCTACCTAATACTGGTCTCATTTCTCTGAGCCTCAATTCCCAGAGAAGGTTTACTGTACATGACGACCTGTGAGAGCTGGTTCAGTTGTAACCTTCCATGGTCATGCCGAATGGGATTATCACTTTTTCTGCAAACCTTGAAGAAGGGAACAGATTCCCTTGGCTGACTAGACATGGAGCCATCATGGTGGAAGAGAGGAAAGGTTATAGAGACCTCTGGCTCTTCTGACTGGCCCTCAGTTACTTGGTATCTTCCCATCCTAGGCATCTTGGGAATTAGCTCCTCAAAACATGGCCATGTGACCTCTGACATCTCCTCCTTGGAGCTCCCATTTCATTTGGCCAGGACAAACAGCACCTGGGAAGGTTCACACCTGTCCTGTCCTTTAACCCATGGTGATATGTCACTGATCAGCACAATTGGCTCTAATAGCTCCCCAGGTGGATTCCAGAGAGCAATGAGCCGAACATAAAAATCCCTTTATTATTGCCATTTCACTTTTATATACCCATCAAGCTTTCATATTTAATCTCCTACATCACAATAGCTGATCATTTTTAACATTTGACATTGATAGAGTGCCCACTGCTATTATTCTGACATACTATAAAACATTACACCCATTTGCAATAGAAAAGGCCAAGAATCAATACCCAGCCCCATTTTCCACTGTGGCCGTAAATCACGAAGCACCTAACAAATTGGTTTAAGTAGAAGAAACTTCAGAACCAATGAATGGCCTGACCAATCCCTACACCCTGTTAGAGCTGACAAGGACCTGGAGGTTGGAGGGCTGGGGGAGGGGAATGAGGAGGGGGCAGCTTAATGAGGAGCCCAAGACTCCATGGACAACCAGTATTCTCCAGGGACAAGGGTACACATCTGTCAGGGCCCAAGGGATACCTACAGAAATAAAGGACACCTTTGTCCTACTCATGTCTGATTTGGCACTTGCTCTATAGCAAGCGATCCTACGTTGGGAAGTTGGTAAGTTCCTCCTTACTACTCATCTTTCTAAGACTCAGAGGCCCATTGTCAAGATTACTGGTCTATTTTGACAGTTGTTCCATTCATTGGAACAACCACATGTTAAACTGAGTTGATTGGCTAATTAATCACACTGACTTTAGGATGAATTAATTGATCAAGTAGCTCAAGATGGCCAAAGCCAGGGGCTAAGAAAGTCATAGATTTAGTCATTGTTTAAAATATTTAGGGTAAAGGCTTAGGCTAGATATTAGTCCCTATTTTTGCATTTGAAGTCAATGATATTTTAAAATATAATAGTTTAGGGGCAGGAGAGATAGCTCAGTGGTCTAAGTGCCTGCCTGGCAAGGACCTGAGTTAGATCCCCAGTACCACATGCTGTGCTGGCCCCAGAACCCCAGGAGTGCCATGCTGGCCACTGAAACCAGATGTGGTGACACACATCTATAATTCTAGCACTGGGGAGGCTGAGACAGGAGGATCACAAGTCTAAGCTTGTAGTAAGACTCTGTACCATATATGTAGTTTAGGATATTTGGAAAATTGTTATTACTTTTCATCCTCTGTGTGTCACCTAAATCCAGCCTGAGGCTGTGGTGATTCTTTTGGATTCCCCAGTGAAAGCATCTTCCAGTCCGTGTTGCCTAGTTGAAAATATATGAACCCGTTGTCCGGCTGAATGCAGATGCTGGAACATTCCAACAGCACAAGGAACTGGCTCTGGGACAGCAGACAAGAGAGGCAGCTGATTTGCCAGTTTATTTTCAGGTTAGGCCTGGATGTTTGAGCAAACCGCGGCATGTGAGTGTTCACAGTGCTCTGACTCCTAGGCCAGATACACTTCTAATAGTCACACATGTCATAGTTTGGGGTTTTGCAAGGCGAAAAATATAATACAGGACACATTTTATAAGGTTATTTATAATACTCACCCAAAGAATCGTAGACACAAAGAGAAGGCAAGAAATCTGTCCAAACACTAAAGACTAAAGTGAATTCAGCTGAGGGCCTGGATCCCATGAAAATGTCCTGCATGAGTCCACCTGAAGACCTAGAGCTCATCATAGTGCCTCCAACAAGTCCAACTGGAGGCCTAGAGCCCATGATGATATCTCATGCAGGCCTGTTTCATGGCTCTGCGCTAGGACAGCCCAAAGACCAGTGATGGAAGCTAGGAAGTCTGTGCCAGTGGGATGAAGGATCTGTGCTAGCAGGCTGAGGGATCTGCACTGGAGCCAG
>NDGM010641798.1:0-12947 GCA_002564305.1 Octomys mimax
TACAGCCTCCCAAGAGCTGGGATTACAGGCACGTACCACCATGCCCAGTCTCAACTGCCATCTGCTCACCCCGAGGGTGGGGCCAGCATGGCAGGCCAGGGGATGGAACCCCCAGCCCCTGTGCCTGCTTGCAGATGCTTTAATCCACTGAGCTATTTGGCCAGCCATCAGATTTCATAAACCTGAGATTTAGAGGGATATAGAGATGAAAACAAGTAAGGACTTTTATTTAAAACATGAACTTGTTCAACTCCCCAACCAGGTTGAACCCTATGTTCATTTTCACCTCAGTGAAGTTAAAATCAATGACTAATTTTCCACTCTCAGCTGAACTTTAGGTGGACTGGGTCTCCAGAAAATGGCAACAGTTTAGCTAAACCTACAGAGAAGGGAATTAATGGGGAATTCTGGGCAAGTAGAGGGAGATCAGTGGGGGGGGGCAATGAAAGGCCACCAAGGGACCAAATCTATATGTGACAGTAGAGGGAAAGTGGGGTGCTACCATTCGGATCTTATATGTCCTCTAGAGGCTTAAGTGTGAAGGACTTTGTCCCCAGGTCCTTGTGCTATTGGGAAATGTTCAAAGCTTCATGTGGATGAGCCTATTGGAAGGAAGTCCGGGCTCTGCAGGTGTACCACTGAAGGAGATGGTGGGCTCTGGCTCAGGTATTTTGTTATAGTAACAGAAAACTGAGTAGCACATGGAAGCAGAACCCCAGAATTGTATACAGCAGGGGTACATCTTCATGAAGTTAGTTTCATGCCTCTTAGGAATATATATTTTCTTCCTTCAGTAAATTCAACAACTTCAAATCAGAAATACTATGGATAATGGGGTGCGGGGAGAAAGTGATGTGAAGTATCCCATCTACCTGCTTGCCTCTCCCCTCTTCTCATAATACGGAAGGCTTCATGGAGCTCAGTTAAGAAACACTGCCTCATCACATCTTTCTCCTGCTGAAGCCTAGGTGCTACCTGAGGCAGCACAGTAAATTGCACAAGGTCATTGTCTCAGTTCTATTATCCAAATGAAGGGTCGATTAGAAAGTTCAAAAGATGAGTTGTTTTGGGTGGGAAGTGATTGATTTCCACTTTGGCATAAGTGGTCTTTTAAATAATGAACTTACTCCTGTTGGGAAAGCTCAGGCTGGTGTAGTTTGGTTGGGCTGGAAAGGCTGAAGACCACGCTCACACTAACAAATCTAATTTCTGTATCAGAGGCTGCTGTGTGCCATGATGAATAAAGAAAAATGGCTTTGTCATTGCTCAGAACTGTGTTTCTCAAAACATAGGATAAGTAGTGGTAAACCCATTTTATTTTAAGAATCACAACTTTTGAATGTTTAATATAGTTTTCTGCCTTTCTTCACTTGAGGCTATAGCCTGTGTAGTCTGCTGGAGCTCTCAGATGACCTTCCCATGTGTACCTATGCATTTCAAGCAGAAGGAGAGGTGGAAAATCTGAACAGGGTATAGACTCTGCTTCAGCTGAACGTGCAGAATTCCAAGCAACAAGCGGGGGCAGCTGCAAGTACGTGAGTAAGTTATAACCTCATGATTTCATTGCCATTGTTTTTGGTTAAAGCCTTGAGTTGGGTAACTACCTGTCAGAGTGGACCCACTAGGCTTACTTCTGTACCCATTTTCTCTTTTTAAATTAGAACTATCACTTATGGGAGAAACTGTACTTTCCTGCAGGAGTTAGAGCTCTCTTCCTGCCACTTGTGGTTACAAATAAACCTGTGTGGTACAAGAAGTGAGCCAAATAAGACCATGGGTGCATACAACAATGACTAAGTTTTGGCAAAGTTTTATGCTGGGGCCCATCTCATCTCCAGATTTTGGATGAACATAAACACAGTTCACAGCACTTTTCCTTGATGTACCTGGACATAATTGTGGACAAAATGATCCTTTAAGTGCACTTGCTCTCTGGAGTTATAAATCACAATATGACAACTTGTCTGTAGTAAGATACACCTAGCAGATTAGTAAGGTACTGTTCTGGGTTTATCTGAAGGGTGATTTCAGGGATGATTGACGTGTAGTTCGTCAAGCTGAAGTAGAAGACCCACTCCAGTTCTGAATGGCATCATTAAACAGGCTCATAGCTGGGATGTTATAAAAAGAAGAGAATGGGAAAGTGGGTTTGTCTTGAAAAGTTCCACTCTCCTAGAGTAAGTCTTGTCCTGCTGTCTGCTGTGGACATCGACTCTAATTTCCTTTGCCTTCCAAGGCACACTGTTACCCAGGACCATCCAGGGAGCTTCTAAGTCTTTGGTCTTCAACTAATGCTATATTTTTGATACTGCTTGTTCTGCAGCTTCTCTGTTCCTAAGCTGAGCAACTACTGGATATTCCAGCTTTCCAGCACACAGACAGCCTCTGTTGACTATCTTCCCTCACAGCCTATCAGCCTGACTAATAAATCCTCTTGCGTGATTAAGTAAATTTATTTCCCATCAATTCTGGTCCTCTACAGAACCCTAACTATCTTTGAATTAATATTCATAGTTACACAGAATGTAAATGAAGTATGACATATTTATTGTGTTTTGCCCAGTCATCTTATCTAATAAGGGGTTTTGAATTGATTAAATGGTTTGAGTTAAAGTACCACTGTGTCTATTAATTGCCTGCTACCTCATAATTTTTAAGGAAAGCCCTCCCTTTACAGGCGTAGAACAAGATGTTGAACTGCTTACAAAACAAACAACTGTAGTTGCTCCAGCGCACAGTGGATCTGTGAAAGTCACTTCCATGCAGTTAGAATGTGCCCATAAGGCTCTGACGGTTCAGGGAATGCCAGTTGGTACACACACAGGTCTTTTGGCTGCTACAAAGTCTAAATCCCCATGTTTCAAGCCCAAATAATATATTCCATTCATTACTCAAAAGTTTATATTCCTTTCACATATTTCAATTTTTTTCATGACAGAGGGAAAAAAACTATGTAGGAAGAGTGATTCTTTTTGCATCTTTTATTTCTATCAAAGTCACAAGCCAATCAATCTTTCTAAATATAAGAAGCAGAAACATGAACTGATGAAAGTAAAGGAAATGACAGTGATGGCAGGATCTGAAGTCAATAAACTCGATTAAAGCAAAAGATTTTGGAAGAAAGATACAGGAAACATTCAACATGGTTGTAACTCCCACAGCATAATATTTTAGGGCTCAGGTCATCATAGATCAATATAAAAATAAATTATTCTCTCTTTAAAATCTTAAGAAAAATACAAGTTCAAATAAAAATATTTCCCCATTTACTAAATTTTACTTGCTCAGATAGTACATATCAGTGCTAAGCACTTAAGAAGAAGCACATTCTAGTTTTATTTCTTAAATGTTTAATTGCACATTAATTCAAAAGTCTCTGAGCTTTGATCCTTCAGCTCATTTGTGCAGGATATTTAAAAATCCATGGAACCAAGATTATGTAAAAAGCATAATGGATCTTCTGGAAATTCTAAGTGAACTCTTTCCGTGGTAGACAAGAATATAACTGTGCACCATGTCAATGTAGAGACCTTAGGGGAAGATGTTTAAAATTGAGGTAATTAAAGAGAACAAGCAAGCAAAAGTCATGCTTTCTAGGCCACTGCTTTTTATTTCCAGTACTGCTCCAAAATGTAAGAGACAGAATCTTTCTACATTTTTGTGGTTCATTGAATGTCTATTCTTATCCAATGGTAGAGGCCAATGCCCTAATTTTATGGGCAAAGTGGCAGAGCGAGCAATAAAGTACACTGAACTAAATGTTTGGCAGAGGCAGGAGAGCCTTAGCTTCTTACTGAGATTTTCCCAGAAACATTTTTAAATGAGGTCTGGTCTTGGAAGTGAATTAAAAGGGAATGGATAAGGTAATATTGGCTCCCCTTTGCGAACATCTGTAAAGCACTTAGCATAGTTCCTAGTGCAGGCAGGCACCATTCTTTCATTTTTGAAGTTTGGTGCATGCTGAGCCCCTTTTCTTATTTATGATAAAAGAATTACTAGTAGTCCTGGAACGTAAGTTGATAGGATTGTCAATGATAAATACTACCTTAAGGGAGACTAAGTGCATTTCTTAGAAGAAAGACTAAAAGTTGGTTATACTGAACATACTTAGATCTAAATAAGAGAAGAATGAGACAATATCAGCTGCCAAGATTCTTATTGATGCCCAAATAGGCACTGCAGGCATATGCCCTGAGTGGTTGTGGCTCAGCAGTCTGAATGCAGGCTCAGTTCGAGCAGCGCGATAGCACTGGATTCCAGGTTTTCTGTGTAACCACATAATGAACTTGGGCAGATAGATGCCTCCCATGTGCCTCAGCTGCATTCAGCTGCAGAAGGTTGAAGGGTCTCCAAAACAGATGCCATGTATTTGACTTTGTCACAGTTACTTCCAAACAATGAATAAAATGAGTGAAGCAGAAATTACTTCTGGGAAGCATTCACAGAGGAATAACCTAAAAATCCCTCAACTGTCATAAGCACCAAAGGAAGGTTTTCTGATGGCATTGTGTGTGTGGACTGTGGAACAAATTGGTGATATGGCTGTGGAATCTTCTCCCTCACCAGGGCAGGAAGAGGGAGACAGAAAACTGAGAGTGACAAACTGGGTGAATTATAGTGCTTGCTTTCTGCAATGCATATAATCACCTCAATTCCCTCCCTCCCTTTGAAGCTAATGAAGAGTTGGCTAGGGTCTGCTTACCTCAGGAAAGGACTTGGCATGAGTCTGCATATGAGCTCCACTGCAGAAAGTAACTGGAATTTCACAGAACACACTGGCATTCTGTGTTTCCAGTTTTTGAAGAAGAGACAGTTTCTTCTGTTAAAGACAATATCTAGATAAGGAAAAGGAAAGTGCCTTTTATGGCCAAACTTTTGAGTTGCCATGAAAGAAGCATTTTAGAAAATATCTTCATATGCTATGAAAAGCTGTTTAAACAAAGTGATTACAAAAGTGTGAAAATTGAAGGGACTACCATTAATTCCAAGGTTAACAGAGTATTTTTGATCCTCAAATGCAAGTAAACTACCTTTTTTAACATTTCACATGAAAGATCAAATAAATGTAAGATTTTTTTTTTTTTTTTTTGGTACCGGGAATTGAACTCAGGACCCTGCACTTTCCAGGCAAGTGTTTATTCTACTGAGCTGTCTCCTTGGGCCCTGTAAGAATCTTTTAAAATTCTCATGTTAAAAAAAGGAAAGTTTGTTCTCTCACTGTTATTGTCCCTAATGCAAAGAACTCATAGACGATATCCTTGGCCTAATTATGCTCTATGATGTCCAGGGAGTGTTCCTAAATGATTATCCCTAAAACCATCTAATTTTGCTTGGTTCATTCATACAACTACATTTTTAGCCATAAATACTCAAAGTTCACTAGATTTTCATTTAGCACAATGATATATATGCATATAGCCATAAGAAGGCAGGTTGAACTTACAGGTAGAAATCCTTCTACACAGGTAGGCTGGTAGGGACTTGAACCACTAAGGTGAAGATTTACACATCAAAACCTTCTATGATAAATGGTGTACAGGGTACTTATTTCAGTCAAGCAGGATGGATGTGTTGCAGAATTGCTTTCTACTTAGTTTTGGATTGAAGTCAGTCACAAGAGATTTTGCACTAGATTTGGTAGGCAATATGAATAAGCAGATATTAATGTCATATGCATAAGGTCAGTGTCATAGTCTGAGGTCTTGCAAGGACAACAATACAACACACAACACATATTTTGTAACATTATTTTATAACGAATCACCCAAAGAATCACATACAAAGAGTGCAAGGAATCTGTCCACACACTAAAGGCCAAAGAATCCAGCAGACAGCCTGGTTCCCACAGCAATGTCCTGCATGAGTCCAGCCGAAGTCCTCAAGCCCATAATAATGCCTCTCATGAATCCAAATAGAAGTCCAGAACCCATGACAATATTTCATGCAGATCTATTTCATGGATTTGCCCAAAGGTCAGTGGTGGAAGTTAGAAAGTCTGTGCCAACCTGATGAAGGATCTGTGCTAGCAGGCTGAGGAATCTGAACTGGAGCTAGAAAGCAACACTCAAGGTAAGAGCCAGAGCTCCCCTGAAAAGCACCACAGCCATCCTCTGCAATAGTGAGGTCCTGAACTACTCCATTGATGAGGAAAGCTGGGCTCCCATCAGGAAAGCCAACATGACAAGTTTCCCCAGAGTCTGAGCCATGCACCATCTTCCACTCCAGAGCCAGGAAGCAATGCTCAAAGTGAGGACCAGAGCTCCCCCAAACTGAACTGTAGCCATCCTCAGTGACAACAAGGTCCAAGCTCCTTCAATGATGAGAATAGCTGAGTTCATCAGGAAAGCCTGCATGACAAGGTCCTCCAGGAGAAACAACAGCTCCCACTAGCTCCCTACAGCCTCAAACAGCTTCTATACTTCTTTCTCTCCACTACTCCTTTTCATTTTGTTAGTGACAATCCTCAGGCACACCTCTCACACCCAGCAACACTCCAGTCCAGTTCAGCCAGGGGTTACAAGTTGACCATCAATTGTTAATCCACCACAGTCGGTAAATGGCCTCAAATACTGTGATAGCTCAAGAATATTTTATCAGCTCAAAAATAGTGAACTAACAGAGATGAGAAACAGCTCTGTGAAAAGCCAGAGCCTTGGACTCATAGCTCTTCTGTCATCTGTAGTTTGAAGAGTGCTGGCCAGGTGTGTGTGCAATTCCAAGGCAGCAGGATCTCCTGCAAGGCAGCCATTATCACATGGAAGTGGTGGTGACAGAAACAAGTTCCAGCTTGTCCTATTGGACTCGCTTTCTCCCTCAGTCTCTTCACTGTAGATCAGCTCTTCTTGCTGACACTGGTGCAGCTGGCCTATGGCCACATCAGGCCTGGAACCCACAACTGTGCTGAAGCTGTATAGTAAATCCTATTCCCTGTCATTCTTAGTGGTCCTGCTTCTATGATCAAACCTGACTCATAAAGGCAGCTCTAAGATTAATTGAGGAAACCAGAAGTCTGACAGACTCCAAGTTCTTCCTTGTCTACAATCCTCCACATGTTGGCTTCCGTCCTTCACCCTTATTGTGTAAGAGGACAACAGTGGTTCAGAGCTTTCTCTCCTCACATGGTACCCCGTATCACTTCTGAAAATGCAGAAACAGCCTTTCAGAAGCCCTCAGGAAAACCTTTCCTCTTGTCCTACTGAACACATGCATGTGCTAAACCCAGCCTCATAGTAAAAGGACAGAAATGATCAGTGTGTTCTCAGCCAGAGCTGGCTTGAGCCTCCTGAATATCAGAGCCATTGTAGCACAGGGAGCCAGACAATGGTTTTGAGAGTGGGCATGGAAGGGGTGGGACAACTCCCTAGTCAACGATGCATGTACAACTAAGTTCTCCCTACCAGTCATCTCAACACAGTGAGAAAGCACTCAACAGTTAACATGTAACTTTATTTTTTACTAATATTTGTGCAATGTTTATTTTTGCTAATTACATCACAGTTTACATGTGCTTCATTTGTAGTAGACACGTAGAATGCAGTCAACTCAGCCTCCCTTTCTTCCTCTGAGATAAATTGGTTCTTTCACACACGGACATTGATGGGGACATCTCTAAGATTTTTTCTGGAATAATAGAAGCTTCCCTCAAACTAAATTTAAAATCAACTTTTAGTAACCCAACATTTACAGCCAGAAAACATCCATATCTTGAGTGTTGCTTAGAAAATTTCTATTATTACATTGCCGCATCTGAAATCAGAATGCTATTGCTTCTTCCCTCACCATGTACTTAATAAGAATATCCCAGACTTCAGCTTGGAAACACAAATATTATTTTGATGTATTATTGAATATTAATTTAATTTCCTAGTAAAATTATTTTTATTGGGCACCATTTAAACAAAATGAATCAGAATAGCTAGAGGCAAAGATGTCAGGCACTTGATCATTACCTTAATGTGGATTGCCTTTAGGTCAGAGGCTTTAATACTTTACCATTTATGAACACCTGTCACAACATTTTAGCAAACACTTCAGTTAACAAAATTATGCAGAAATTATGAGGCTATAGAACAGAGGGGAGCTGATAGAGAAAATTGGACCAGGTGGCAGTCATACCTCACTTCAGGTTTTTTTTTAAATTTTATTGAGAAACAAATAGCAATGAGATAGTTTCAAAAACCAATTTGTAGGAGAGTTTCAATAATTAAAACATTGCATATTGTTGTCTCTGTAGTGGTTAGTTATAGTACAAGATGTAGACATGATAAAATAAACTATAGGGCCAATGCTTCGATTGGTTAAGTCACAAAAATCTGGTTATACTGATATAAACATTAACATTAGAATTTTTGCTATAAATTGATGACTAAGGGTGAGGGAAAGAGACCATAAAGTCAGCTGGATACTGCATCTCTCCATGTATTAAATTTATATGGAAAGCTACATCTATTAGAAAGCTGATTAACTGTATTCCAACTGATATGAGTTCATTAAATTAACTTCATGGTCAGGGTCACTTGATCACAGCAACCTGACTTCAAATACATCAATTCTTGAGAGGCCTTTTCCCCTTAAACATTCTTGGAGATACCAAGACTTTTACTCTGCAGCAACCCTGAGTCTTACCATACTAAATTTTGTGGGTTATGTTCATACAGCCATTAATAAACCTACCTCAAATCAATGAGGTATACTACCTCAAATCAATGGTTGTGTTTTCAGGCCCTGGCATTTCATACCTTCACTAAGCTTTAACCTGTTCCTACTGCTTTTAGCCCTCAATGGTTAGTCAAATTATAGGTCAGCTCCTGATAGTACATCCCTGCTGAGTTCTAGGTAGAAACTCACTGTGTTCACCTGAGCATACGGCAGCAGAAGTAAATAATTAAGATGATTACTTTCCAAGTTAAGTTGAGTTGCTTTTATGTACTTACAATCTAATGCAGGTGGGAGGGTCAGAAATGGTTGTATATATCATAATGAGTGAACATAATACTAGATGCCTTGTATACCAGACAATAACAAATTTATGAAAAAAATTTAAAAAAATTATTTCTTATGCTACTGGAGGTTGCACAATCCAAAATCAAGGTGCTGGCCTCGATCGAGAATCTTTTCACTGTATCCCATAGCAGAAAGCAGAAGGCCAGAAGAAGGCAAGGATGAGAGCAGACCAAACTCATTCTTTCAGTAACTACCCCACTCCCACAGCCACGGTAGGACCCTCATGACCTAATTACCTCTTATTAGGCCCGGCTTCCAACACTGTTGTATTGGCAATTGAGTTTATATTACACAAGTTATTGAAGACAAAAGTAAAACTGAATAAAAGAGAACAGTTCAATCTTCCCAGTGGTAAAACTTCCAGGGCTGACAAGCCATTGCCTGGGATGGGAGTGAGGGCAAGATGACGTCACTGTATATTCTGAATGCTCATCACAGTCTGTCTTCATTTCCTGTACTGGCTGGCTATTTGAAGAGGCTAGAACCAAGAAAAGACCTATAAATATCTGTCATTCAAGTCAGAATAACTTTTTCTTAAGTGTTTAAGGATGATTCTTTTTGGGGGTAGGGAGTCTTAAGCTATTACTTGCATATATAATCAAACATCCATGAAACCCTTATTTTATAAGTAGCTACAAAATCTGAATCATATCTATTTCAATCTCTTCATCTGAGGTTCTTGAGTCTTTCACAGTAGAGATTGAGTTGACTCCATTTTGGGCCCTTACTTGTAGTCTAATTATTGGAACATATAAATGAGAAAAGATACGCTGAGAAAAGGAAATATGTAACCAGACTCTAATTTGTATGTGAATTATCAGTTGCCAAGGAAGCTAGAAGTGGCTCAAAAAGAACGAGGGGTCAGCAGTCCATCTTACAAGAAAATATGGTTTTATTTTCCCAATTTGACATATCTGCGCTTCTGTGTAGCTCAATAGAATCCCATGTTTCATGGTTTTAATCACAAAAATAAGTCCACAGAAGCACAGGGCCATTGAATAGCTTCTAGGTAAAGCCTTTCTGCAACAGGGGACTGTAAGAGCAACCATTTATTTAAGGAGAAACAACTTGTTTAATTACAGGCCTGGAGAGAAGCCCAGCTATATTTTTCTGCTGGATTATTTTATAATCCCTCTTGCTTTTTTTCAAAGTCTTATGTGATGACATAAATTAGTTGAAACTTCAAACTCCTTTTATGATTGAAGTTTTGCGTCAGTAAATGGTTTGATAAAGGAAATGATTCCTTACCATGTTGACTTCCAAATTACCATCATTGCTAGTCTCTTCATCAGTAGATGTTTTCTGCCCGAAAAATAATAAACAAATAAACAAACAAATGCTTCTGTTTGCAAACATTCAAATTCTCCTTTATTCCAATCTCAGTATAATTATGTTATGGGAAATATCTTCATTACTTCCCCTTTTGTCCCTTCATTCCAACAAATAGCATTAAAAATGCATTCAGTGTAAAAACATGGCATCAGACAGCAGTAAATTCTTATGATTGAGGTGCTCCAATGAAGAAAATAAATACAGTTCAACCAGACCAGAAATTCTTGGCATTTTAAAGTTGCTGGTTTTATATCCACCAATAACTAACAATGCAAAAGTCACAGTCAAGGAGAGGCCCAGAGTGGTGGTTGGGAATTTGAGGCAAAAGATCTCAAAGAAGGCTGTCCTTCTAGGCCTTGATAAATCTGTTGCCTCCTTTAGTTTTGCTCTGTTTTATTGGTTATACAGGTTAATGTGCTTAATTTTAGAAGACTTAGGTGTGGACATAACAGTTTTTCCTCATTTTCACCCTCCTTGCTGTCCTGCCCTCCACTAGCTTTTAGAGGATTTCAATGGATATGACCAAAATATAATATATACATTAAAATTATGGTCTTTTTAGACATATCCTAGACTAAGAACATTTTAAAATAAGATAATACAAAAGAGAATTCTTTAAAAACCCACATAAATTGTATCATATGAAGCTACAACCAGGAACCTAGAGGTAGGCCAGGTTTTGTGACAGTGCAACAATTCTGTATTTTTAAAAGAGGTTTTATTAACTAGCCAGTATCCTAACAAGATTTGCCTATGCCTTCTGACTGCTCTTTCAGAACCATAATTTATTTGCTTTCTGCCAAGCAGATTACTAGAGAGAAAAGTATTAATTCCCAACTCCTGCCCTGTAAGGTAGTCTTGGCCTGGCTATACCCTTTGACAGAAGTCATTCTCCTACACATCAGTGATTTTATGTGACTTTCTCCTTTCAGATTTTGGGAAGTATTGTCCTGACCTCATCCTTCCGTTCTCCCTTCTGTGCTCATTTTGTGGTTTTAACTATGCCATATGTTTCCTGTTGGGACTTGACTATGGAGCTTTCCAACATAGAAACTGTTGTTGAGCAGTGTGTTGCAGCTCCTCTCCCATAATTTTAATCCACTAAAATCATTACATCAGGATTATCATTATAATAGGTTAGGGGTCCTTGGGGGGAGACAAGTGAAACTACCTAAGATCTACCTCCTATGACCACTTCTGGTAGGCCAAGGAACTGCAATAGCAAGAAGAAAGGCAGGTCTGCCTGTTGGTAGAGAACTGGTGAGACTCACACACTGTCACTATTGCAACCTAGCTCTCTAATGATTTTGTCACTGGCTAGTGTTCTGAATCACAGGAAAGACAAAATCTAAAAGAGCTGGTTCTTGAGCCTGCTAAGGCCTATAACCATTGTCTGTACTTTTTTCAGGGCCCTCTAAAGGAAAGTGTCCCCCTGGTTTCCAGGATATTACTGATCATCTAAGTGTTCTTGCTCAATTCATAGAAAAGTGGCAGCAGCTGTTCAGATCTTTTAGTCTTCATATCTCTCCTTGCCACTCAGACCCAACAGCTAACAGTAGGTGTCTGGAACTTTTCAAGTTACCAGAGATGGTGATCATCAGCTATTCTTTGTTGCCTCCATCATTCTTTGTTGCCAGGGGTGTTACCAGCCCTGGCTGCTGTTTTCTTTCAGCACCAGCTGATGTTACCAGCTCCTGGTGTACCAGATCAGCATGCTCTACTCCAGATAAATGTATGAATAGGTCAGCATATACTGTCTAGAAGAGGCTTTACCAGAATTTATCCTGCAGCCTATGGGAGAACAACACATAAGCCAAGCCCACTAAAAGGCCTGGGAAGATTGCTTATAAAGCGAAAATGACGGGCTCTCACAAGCAGTGTTAGACTTTCTACTGCATCATGGGTAAGGGAGAGAAACCTCACAGATCTTTTGGAGGACAGAATCATTCAGAGAGGCTTCAGAGTGGAGGTACCTGGGAAAAGTCCATGACTGCAGCCTGCTCCAGCCAGAACAAGTATCTCCCAGAACAGCCAGGAGACACCTGCAAGGCATTTGGGGAAGCACCAAATACTACTGGGAAGCATCAGGCCCTTTGGAACTTATCTCAGTCTCTTTATTACCAAAATCTTCTGACTTTAGTGCAGGTAGGAGGGAAATATCAACTCCAGGAACTGACAGCAGAGACACAGGATCTGTCTCAACCTCCCAGGACACCCAAGCACTTCTCAGGAGGGTGTTAGAGTGAGGGAAGGTTTCTGAGAGCTCAGTCCAATGAGATAGTGGGAGGCCTCAGGTAGTACATATAAATCTGCTTCACAAGTCCACTTAGTAATTGAGTGAACTTCCTGGTTTCCCATTTTCTGGGGTGTGGAAATAAAATATGGAGATAAACTAGATCTGAATTTTTCTGGATCCTTCAAATGCTCAAATGCTGCTCATTAAGGCAAAGTATTATAAGGAGAATTGTGGCCATCGTATCAGAAGTTATAATTTTGAATTACTGTAAGTAATATAAATTAGTTACATAACATTTAAGAAAAATTAATTTATGTAGAGAGCCGTCACCGCATGCCCTGTCTGAAGCCGTCACCAATGTCCTGTCCGAATTTCT
>NDGM010642274.1:0-10250 GCA_002564305.1 Octomys mimax
TGAGGCATTTGACAATTAATATGGCTTTTCTTTTGTCAGAGTATATTTTTCTTCACTTTCCACCCAAGATGACTGGGAAAAGATCTGATATTGCTCTAGATGAATACAAAGAAAAACTAAGGTGATATTGACTTTTAAAGTCAAAATCTAGATTGTTGAGACTCCCTTACGGCTGGCAAGCCACACTGTTGGCTTGAGATTACTCGAATCTCATCGTCTCCTCCATATCAGGACTTGGGCTCCACCAGAGGTGGCCTCAGAGGGTGCAAAAGCCTGCTTGGGGTGGGAGGACAATGACTGAGGGTGGTGGATGGAAAGCCCACCTGCTGTCAGATCTGAATGTGGGAGGAAGAGGCTGAGGCACAGAGAACAGCAAGGTCAACATTCTTCCCCTCTGGACTTAGGCCAGGAGAGGAAGCTGGCAAATTAGCTAAATTGTGGAGCATGCTTATGGGAGGAGCATCCATCCTGTCACTCTGGGCACTCTGGGAACACTCTCCCACCGGGCCTTAGCCAAAGAGATTCCACAATGTGTCAAGCACAGTGCAGGCTTGGTTGTTGGGCTGACTGAACCACGGGAGTACCTGTGTGTGTGGCTGCTCAGTTGGAAGTTACCAGTCCCCTGGGAGCCCCAGTGGCACAGCAGGATGAGCCCACATTAAGGTCTGGGTATGGACTTTCCAGCCAGCAGGCTGACCAGATACATGGTGTGAGGCTCAGCTATAAGATGCCACTGGGAGTCCAGGCGTGACCAAGGCAGGCAGGCAAGTGTTGGCTGATGAAAGAAGCTGGCCTGAAATGCACTGAGCATCAGATGAGGGTGTGAATGCCATGTGGCCAGGCAGAAAGGGATGCTGCCAGCAGGCTGCCAAAGAGGCCCAGTGTCATTTCTTTATCTCAAGCACAGGAAAGCTACATGTACTAGGCCCCACGGCAGGTAGCTTAGGTTCTCACAAGCAGATTCTGGAATATGAACAGGTTCAAGGCCCACCACAGCAGGCCTGGCCACTGGCCCCAGGCCCCATTCCTGTATATGTTCTCTTTCCATGGCCAGCACGTGGGTCATGTCCTGAAGGGAAGTGGAAGTATGTTTTGAAGGAAAAGAACCAAAAATGGAAGAACAGATTGGCTCATCAAGTGGCCACTTGAAGAGGAGCTGCCCTCGCCATGTCACACAATGGGATGCAGGCCAAACAAAAGTGTGTCAAGCTACAAGGCAGGTGAGGGCCCAGGTGCTGGTGCTGTGCATCCTGACTGAGCTGCTTGCCTCACCTCGCCTCTCTCCCACAGGCCCAAATGCCAAGAGAAAAGAGAGGCTTCTTTCCTCCCTTTTTCTACAAAGAGGCTGAATGTGACCCAAAGGGATTATTTAACTTTTCAGTTTTTAAAATTGGATTCAAGTTATATCTGACTGGATTCTTAGTTCATGGATACACCTCCACCCCCCACCCCCCGCAGCAAGTAGAAGTTCAGGAGAAAAACCAAATCAGTTATGCACAAAGTTTCACCTCTTCTTTTTACCCTTTTGCCTAACTATGTTAGATTGGAGTCCCATTTGTGATCCTGGTACATACAACCTGGGAGAAGGATGTGAACAATAATTGCACAATTCTAATTCTAGCCTCTAAGTTTTACTACTCAAAGCTAACGCTTGGGCCCAGGAAAGCCGAGAAGTGAAGAAATGTGCTCAGGGGCTGTAAACAGGCTTTCACACAAGGCAGACACAGCCTAATGTCTGCTCAGCCTCAGCAATCTGAGGCCCTGAGAAAGTCATTTCATGAACCACCTCCCCCTCTTTCATGATGAGGCCCTGCCTCTGCGACAAGGATTAGTGTTCTGCTGTCTTTAAATCACCTGGCCTAGGGTCTGGCACTAGGTACACACGTGATCAGCAATCAAACACAATTAAAATGGACAAAGTGGAAAACTGAATTCCAGAAACAGAGGTTAGAAAAGAAGCATGTATTCTAGGCCCCCATCTCAAAGGATGCAACATTTTCCACACATATGCCAAAAATTCTTTTCTAGTGGATCTCTCTGTCTGTCTGTCTGTCTGTCTCTCTCTCTCTCTCTCTCTCCCTTTCCCTCTCTCTCCCTTCTTTCCCTCTCTCTCCATTTCTCTCTCTCCCTCTCTGGCTCTTTCCCTCCCTCCCTCTTTCCTCTGCCTCTCCCTCTCCCTCTCTGACACACACACACACACACACACACACACACACACACACACCATTTTATTTGGAATTATTTCACTTGTATTTATTTGTACTATTTCAACCCTTTACAAAAAATAATCGGGTCACAACTCCAAACCTTAAAAACTCACACTCAACTTCACAACTCTGCCTCCTTCCAAAAGATAATTTGGGACCCTTGGGCCCATGAGGCCCCATCTCCATTTTGTGAAAAGGCATGGGATCCCTGGGTGGAATGTGACTCCACTTCACCCCGGCAGATCTTTAACCTGTATCACTAAAGATGGGCACCCAGCAGTGGACAATGGTGGCTGCCCGTGCAGCATGCCGAGAAGGACAATCATACTTCCTTTCCACCTGGCTCCACCCTGGCCATCTGTGAGGAGTGGCCTCTCACTCCCTGCATACCCAGAACCTCTGTTCTTCACATACTGTTTTTGGAGCCCTGTAGGAGCCAGCTCCCCCAAACAGAGCATGACCATGGAGTCCCTGGTAGACTCTGCTGCAAGGACCCCTGAGCACTGGGCCGTCAACGGCCTTCTCACTGACACCCTTCACATGTGCAGCAGCTCAGTGTCTGTCTGGTCTCATTCTTGGTTCTCCATGCCACCAGCCCAGCCCCAGCAGGAGGACCCCGATTCTAATACAGCCCTTGGCATCCCATTTCCTAGAGCCATGTATGTCTTTATGGTCTTAATACAAACGTGAGCCAATCTGGAAAATAATCATACGTCTACAAATATAAGGATTTTAAGGAAAGCCTGTCCCTTTAGCAGTCGTGTCCCCACCACCTCGCATGCTGCCCCAGCACACATAGGACCACCTGGACCTTTGATTTCCTTACTTCCCGGGCTGCTGTCATTTTCCTCACATGTTTCACTCCTCAGGGGAGAGACAGATGTTGTTCCTGGGCAGCTGATCACACACAGCGCTGCGCTCTTCCAGCTGTGCGCCCGGGCTTGGGAACTTCCTGAGTGTGCTGTGTCCTTTTTGAATTTCAATTTTTTACTTCCACATGATCATCCTTTTAGCATTTGATGATTAAGAAGTGTATAATGACAAGCAGCGACCATGAATTCAATTATGCCTTTAAATTACCTTATTACTCCCAAATGCATATGTAGTTCTGTGTGTGTATGTGCGTGTGTGTGTGTGTGTGTCTGTGTATGCCTATCTGTGTGTGTGTGTGTATATGTGTGTGTGTGTGTGTGTACATTGGAAAATAAGTTACACAAATGAGAGTACGAAGTGGTTTTATACTCCTTCTGCAAACACTTCTTGGCACATTGCATATGGATTAGTCTTTGGCCCTCCCAGGTGACAATAGCCCACATGTGGATTCATTACCAAAGAGATAGATAGGCAAGCAAATGAGCTCCAGGAGTCTTAACTCGCTTTTCCACCACCTCACACTTGACATGTGACATTTCCTGCCACACATCTAGGCTCTGTGCAGTTCCCTCCTCACCAGTTAATTTTACCCCCTCTTCCTTCTCAGCACATAGAAGGAAAGCTCCAGCAAAAGTAGCATTAATACAGAGGTAACGCTTATTGCACATTGGTCTAAAAAATAAGTTATCCTTTAGGAATATGAGTATTTTCACTGCAATGTAAAAGAAATTGTATACTTTACAAGTGATTGTGGCACTCCATGACATCATGATAGTAAGCTTAAAGACCACTGGATACATGGTTTTCATTAAGGTAAAATACCATATATCAGGTCTCACTTGGGTCAGGCAGTTCAGGTGTGTGCTTTCACTGGGTCCTCATGGTAAGTCCTCAAGAGATTTGCCAGAGAGTAAACCGAGACTGAGAGAGGTTAGGTGTTTGGCCAAAAATCCTAGAGTTACTAAATAGTTTCCAATCCAGTTTTGTCTACACTGAAACCCACACGTGAACCTGCTCTACTAGCGCAGTTGATGAGGAAAAGGAAGGAAATGCTGCCTTGCTTCCATTACTAATATAACTGTGGTCAGCTTTCAAACATCCTGCCCCTGCTTAAAGCTGCAACAACAAAAATGTGTTTCAACAGGACCACGCAACAGGCCAATTCATTGCTATGCTTGTTGGCTTCAATAACTTGAAAGTAATATTTATAGAGGTTAAGATACCAGGCCCAGAGTCAGAGTACCTAAATTCAAGCCCTGACCTCACCCCTAGCTAACTGGCAAGTTACTAAGCGCTCTGTGATTCAGGCCCTTTCATCTGTTCAATGGGAAGAATGATATCTACAAGTTAATGGCCTGACACATGGTAGTTTTTATATTTAAACATCAAAGATCACTTTGCACTGAATGTGTATCATTCTGCCACCTTGAGATAAAAGAAATGCAGGGATGAAGGATGGGTGGAGGAGGAGTCCTAGCATCTGATTGATGGCAGGTACTTAGCAGGGACTGTACACCCGGAGCCCTCAGTGGGATGATTTTATTGCTGAGTCATCTGCACCTTTGTGCAACTCGGCCACTACTTGCATTCCTGGCTGTGTGACAACTGGACAGAAGAGACCCAGAAGATGCAAACCTAAGGCCTGACTATCCTTAAAACAACAGGATAGGCTCTTCTGTTATTTTAACAAAACTCAGTGCCATTTGGGAAGACACTGAAGGAAAAATTCTCCTGAGGAAAAACATGGTGCTTTGCTACTTAAAAAAACCAAAATCTGTACATTACCTTCAAAATTGACAGTGCATCCACACTACTTTAGACCAGGTAATGGATGGCATGGCTTACACATGAGGATGTTACAGAATGCCATGCTGGGGGTGGCTGAGGCCTTTGCGTGAGTGACTCTGCCTGGAGTGCGCAAGCTGCAGCCAGGGAGGGCGGTGAGCCAGGCGCACGAGGCGCCACGTGTCCCATCACGGGCTTAATGCTGGCTGCGCTGCCTGTGGGAAGACCCATCCAGGGTGAAGTGGAGATTCCAAGCCACAACCTCTGGGGAGGAAAGAAAAGAGGGAACTTAGGAAGGTGGCGAGTAGTTTTCTTCACAAGATTTTCCATGAGAGTGCCGGAAGTATTAACAGGAAGTCAAATAGGAAAAAGGGGAAATTCAGCTTGCTATTAAGCCACCAGCATCCATGCAGGTGCTTGCTGAGAATTTCCATACATTAGCTCCTGACGTCCCCCCAATCAAAGACTCCAAAGCCTCATCATCCCTCTAGGCGTCATCCCAGATACAGAGGAATTGCAGGGTCTCCATCTGAGCAAGGGTCAGCCAGCTGTCACCAGAAGCAATTAGAGGGCGGCTGTTCAGCTTCCTGTGGCTGCTGCCAATGTGCTACACAAGGGTGGCTTAGAACAACAGAAACAGATTCTCCTATGGTTGCGAAGGCTGAATACCTAAGATCAAGGTGTCATCGGTGCCACATTCCTTCCAAAGACCCAAGGCTCTCTGCTTGCCTCTTCTACCTTCCCATGTTTCCATGCATTTATTAGCTAGGGGAGGTCATTGTGGCCTCTGCCTCCACCTCCACAGGCTGCTCTCCCAACTTCCTCTGTATATTCTCTTCTTCCTGCAAAGCATCAGTCTCTGGACTCAGGGACCACCTGAAATCTCATACAATCTCACCCTGAGAGCCTTAACTAAAATACATACAAAAACCCCACATACAAATGAGGTCACATTCCACATGAAAGTGAGTATCTGCAGATCACTCTTAAACCCGGTACAGCAGCCATGAGAACAAGCGTGCAAGAAGAGCCAGGTGCCAGAGGCAAGGCTTCCAGCTCAGCAGCCACCGTTGCTGCGGATGCCAAGCATCATCAGCGGCAGCCCCCAGGTGCCCACACAATCCCTGCACCGCATCTCCGTTCTGCTGGCCTTGGCATTCTCCACAGATCGGAGGAGCACTGCAGAGGTCGCACTTTTGAAGAGAGAGTAAAATTTATTTTGAACATATGCTTCATTGAACAAGAGTCTAAGGACACAGCTTGCACTCCCCTCCTCGCAGAGGCCTGTCCCTGACTAGCGGTAAAGCACTCGGAGGGAACTGCAGAGTTAGAGAACCATGACCTCCCATTAGATGCGCTGGCTGGAAAACATGACACACGGAGATAAGGAGCAGGAGGCTGTGCGTAAGCCAGCCCCCCGGCGCATCAGGGCTGATCTCACGTGCACTCGAATGGCACGGAACACAGGCTACAGAAATGGATCTTTCCTACGTGACCCAAGAGGGTGGCCCCGAGCCAGGTGGGCGGGGCCACGCCAGGCCCAGGAGAGCAGACTCTTCCATCAATCACACACTTAAACGTTTATCTTTTTCTCCCATTGTTTAAAACAGGTCACTTGAACCTGAGTCCAGGGAAGGTCTTCTGGAGAGAGTAAGAGTCCCCTAAAGATAAAGGCTGACCCTTGCACGTGGTCCCCAAAGTTTACACTCCATCATGCACTCCAGTGTTGTTCAATCCTCTGGGAGGGTCTCTCTCCTGAAAGCTGTTAAAAAATACAGGTCTGGGTAGCTCAGTGGTTGCCTAGATTTAGGGGGAGAGAAGGGAAGTCATAGCTAGTGGGCACAGTATTTGGTTTAGAGGTAAGAGAAATGATCTAAATTTGATTATGGTCAAGGTTGTACACCTCTGCCAATATGCTGAGATGTCCTAACTCACTCATATTTTCAGTTTATAAATTGTATGACATTCAAATTTTAGTTCAATAGTGCTGTCAAATTTTAAAAAGGAAAAAAATTTTTAAATACTAATTTCCCTTCTCTACATGAATTTGAAACTTCTTCAGCAAACGTTTCTTCTGTTTCTGTAGTTGCCTGTTAAGTGCCTTAAAAGTGTAATAGTTGTGCTATTCTCACTACATCCACTAAAGGTTTCTTTTTAATTGTCCCTATTTTGCAGATAAAGAGACTGATGGCCAGCGTCCCAGGTGCAGAACTAACGACTTGCAAAGAGGTGTCTAATAAACCCTGAGTTCCTTGGTCGATTAAAGCGAAGACCACACGAAGGCCTTCAGTGCAATTCAGACCTTCATGACAGGTCTGCTTTGGGAGGGCCCTTGGGAGTTCCTGAGGACAGCCAGGGGATGACAAGACACTTGTTCCCTGTAGAACCTGCCCAGTACCTACACAACAGACAGGGACACTTCCAGCCAGGCCATGGGCTTTGACGGAGTGCTTGAAGCCGCTGCACAGGAGGCTGAGCCTGTCAGTGTGCTAGAAGAGATTGCTGACTCCTAAGCAAGAATTACTGGATGCACGTTCGTTGCTTGTGTGATTTCAATGCTCTAATAGAAAAACTGTCTTGACTTGGTGAGCTCAGTGAGACAGAGGTGAACCCTATCAAGGACAAAGGCATTTGGCCTACTTGTGGCTTGTTTTTATACAGATCACCAGCCAAAAATAACATTTATATTTTTATAAGACTGTGAAGAACAAAAAGAAATACTCTTCTCCTTCTTCTGAAAAGAATATTCAAGAGCAAAGCATAAAACATTTACCCTCTGGCCTTTTCCAGAAAATCTTTGCCAACCATTGGCCTAGACTATAATAAAATAAAACTTGACTCCTTGATCACAGTTTCAGAAGTTGAGGTGGCATAGAGTCAGGGTAAACCCTCCTTTAACTCCAGTTCCAGGGGCTGAGTCTGAACCTGGACTTCAGTCTTTTATTGCAAAACGGAAATAATTTTCAAAAAAAAACCTTAGTGTATTGTTTTGAGGATAATATAATTACACTTTTAAGGGACCTAGTGGGAAGTACATAATAGAAATAGTGCTAAATAAATCCTAATACTATTTAAAATGTTTTCCATAAAAATGTCTTTCAGGCAAGGAGACAAATCTGAGCTAATAGACTCTGTTTATGTGAAAGCTTCCTAAATCTGAGACCTCAGCCCATTCTCACCCTTAAAGCAGATATAGTGAGACCCAAATATCTTTATGATAAAGTTGACAACAGAGGGGTTCACTAACTTGCCCAAAGCCACGAGCCCCTGTGTCCCCCATCAGAGTGGCTGATGCAGTGTGGAGGAACCAGGCGGCGCTTTCTCAGTCTGGGACGTGTTTCTTCATTTCAGGGTCAGCTACCACCCGCCCAACACTGCAGGAGGCCCTGGGGATGTGAGAGAAAAAGACTGAGGGAGGTGCGCCCTTCCCTGAGAGAGCCAGCAGGGCTCAGGGAGGCTGGCGAGGAAACACATGTAAAATACAGCCTGCTCCCACGGAGCACACGCCTGAGTGGGGAAAGGGGAAGAGAGCCAGAGGCAAGGAGCTGCTCAAAAGCAGAGGCAGCCCCAGAGCCAAAATCCAGGTGAATATAGGACCCAATACGTCCAAGGAGCTCCAGAAGATTTTTTCAAGATGAAGAGGGTGTGGAGAAGGTCATTAGAGGCCAGAGTGCAAAGGCCATGTATGATACACCAAAAAGTTTGAATTTCATTCTGTAGCAATTACTTTAGAGTTTTAAGGAAGGGAACAACATGGCTTGTACTTCTGAAAGTAATCACTTTTTAAGCAGTAATACGTGTGATAACTAGGAATGTACCAAGCTGGAGGCAGAAGATCAATTTGGGTACTACTGCAAAAGACCAGATAAGAGGGAGCAGGCTGAACTGGGCAAGAGCTACTTAAGATGCCTGGGGAGCAGAGGGAGAAGGGAGGCCGAGATGGAGTCTAGGACTCTGCATTCCTTTAGGTGGTGGCTTGGTGACGGAGAGGGGAGGGTGAGCCCTGAACTCCTAGCTGAGGATCAGATCCAGGGGTTTTCACCAAAAGGGAAAAAAGGAAGGAAACCTCATGTCTGGAGAGAATGACGTTGGCTCTGCTCAGGACATAATGGAGTTGGGGGACCTGGAAGGCACCCACGCAGTGGAGTCTGTGGCACAGAACTGCAGCTTGGGCTGGGGATCCCTGCTGGACACGTGCGTGTGATCAAGCAGTCCTAGGGAACAGGTGGACACCTGGAAACTGATGCCATTTTCACACCGAGAGCACCAACATTTAAGAAGCAGGTGAAGGAAGGAAGGGAATGTGGAAGATGGCTGCACAGTTGCAGTAAAGAAGAAAATGTCAGGGTGCAGAAGAATCCCAGTGAAGAGGCCATCTCCACACCCAAGGGAGGACAAGGAATCAGAAAGAAGTGAGTGGACTCCATGGAGCAGGTTGCCTGCTACATAAAAGGCCAACTTCTGAGAACTGAGGAGACTGTAGGGTCTGGAAAAGAGAAAACATCGATCAGGTGCTCAGCAGCACCTTTCTCAGAGCAAGACGGTGGAAGGCGTGATGGCAGCTAGTGAGAGT
Source organism: Octomys mimax (assembly GCA_002564305.1). NCBI lineage: Eukaryota > Metazoa > Chordata > Mammalia > Rodentia > Octodontidae > Octomys > Octomys mimax. The sequence goes on from NDGM010642274.1 coordinate 9,439, forward strand.
GAGCAGAGGCCAAGCCAGCGCAAAGGCCCGGATGCAACGAACAGCCTTCCTGGAGCTGCGCTGTGAGGGCACCCGGGGGAGGAGGGGAGACGTGTGGGATATAGCTGCTGTCCCTTCTGCCCTTTGTTGTTCTTCTTTGCTTTGGGGGTTTGGTTTTGGGAGAAAAGAAATACATAAGAATTTTTGTAGGCTCTAAGAACTGTACCAAAAGAGAGGATTACATCTTGGAAATTTGTAAGCAAGAAATGAAAATAGCAGAACAAAGTTTACAGAGAGGTGAAAGAAGCCAGGTTGAGAGTGCAGACAGAAGCCTGGAGAGCTTGGAGGGCTCAGCTCCCAGAAATAAGAGCAGTGGGAATGATCACAAGAGCTCAGAGCACTTCTGGCATGCGAGGCACACTTTGTGTTCATCTACAAAGAAAATATACATGATGCATCTGTGTATTAACTCATTTCATCATCTTCACTGCCCACAGAGCAGTGCCTTGATCAGGGTCAGGATCAGGTGAAGAACACACACACACGCACACACACCACACATGCACACACACCACACACACACACACACACACGCACACACACACCCCACTAAGCTTTCGGCAGACTCCACTACTCCTCAGAGAGAAGTTGATGTGCTGCCCTTGCCCCGTGGGGACCAGGACACCTAGAAACTGTCCCCCATGGCACAGGGAACCACGGTCACTGCTCTCTCCCTGCAGCTCACTCCACCAACCAGCGCCCCACTCTACCCAGGCTTCTCCCCTCCTAGCCCCCACGATCTTTGCACCTGAACTTGCCTTCACCGCAGCCTG
>NDGM010642563.1:0-10968 GCA_002564305.1 Octomys mimax
TTGAACCATCTCTCTGGCCCTTAATCTTGAATTTTAAATTGGATTTTGAAAAGTTTCTGCAAGCAGCAGCTGATGAGGTTCCCTTAGCTGAGAGTATCCGAAGGGCAGACACAGAACAGGGAGCCCTCACATGGAACATGGTAGTGCGCTGCTAATTGTCGTGAGTAGCATATCCTTAGAAGACATGGCTAGTGCATGTAGGTGGATAGTATGGAGCAGTTCGGAGCATCTGCACTAGAAGTTTGCAGCACTTGGAAGCAACATAGAAGAGGGACATAATAAAGACAGTGAATTTGGTCAGGAAATAGGTTGGCTCTATACAGTCAGTACTGGAACGGAGAAAAATTCAAATCAGAAATGACTTCATAGGCATCAAGATGCTTTTACATATTGAGTCTTTAGAATATGTTCCTATTTCACTTCTGTTTTTTAAGGAATAAGTGCCATGAAATATGGCACTGAATTGAGGAGAGGCCTAACAATGCTATACCAATGATCATATCAGAGAAACTATTTAGAAAATAAATACAAATGAAGAAAGAAATGGCAAGAAATCAAGGCTGTGGGCAAAACTAAGATATCTTTATGTAAAATTGCTTCTTCTGCCTCATATGGTGAGATGATAGAGTTGAAATTAGAAGAACTGGCAGCATTCAAATCATTGTATAACTTTGTATTCATCAAGTAATAGGATTTTGAAAAAAAAATGCAGATGCAAGTGTCCTTGCATTAGTATTCAAATGCTGAATGCCAAATCTCTTAGTTACATTCATTAAAATCATGAGAGAATTGAACTACTGTCTAAGAAATATGTCAAATAGAAAATATTTTAATTCATAAGTTGTGTATTTCAAAAATATCTTGTTGAATCCTTATTATATGCAAGGTGTGATTTTGTTTATCTTCTGAAGCAAAGCAATCTGTGTTTTATAAAGTATTCTCCAATGAAGTGAGATTTTATTGTATATATTTTTTTCTTTTTCCTGGTAATAGCATTGAACTCAAGCCCTTTGCACTGAGTTGTATCCCCAGTCCTTTTCTCTGTTTTATTTTGAAACAGTCTCACTAAGTCATTAAATTGTCCATGCTGGGTTCAGACTGTATCCGCCTCAACAACACAGAGTGCTGGGGTTACAGGTGGGTGGTATCAAGTCAAAAGCATATGATACTGCATGCTGCTGTTTTTAAATAACAGACTTCTTATGCATAACTCATTTTACTCTACAAATGTCAATTAATTCACCTGTTATTTTTTATTAACTTTTAAAAAATATTTATTTGTTTATTCATTCATTCATTTATTTTTTTACAGGGTCTCATTACCCAGGTCAGACTCATAGTGATCCTCTTGTCTCAGCCATCACAGAGCTAGGATTACAGGACTACATCACCATGCCCAGTTTTAGGGTCAGTGGGTTCCAGGGCAAGAATGGCATGTGGTACCAAAGATTGAACACATGTCCTTGCACTTGCCAGCCAGACATTTAGAACACTGAGCTATCTCCCCAAAATTCACTTATTCTTGTTATTCCTGTTTTAAAAGATGGAACCCCTGTTTTCCATTACGTAGGCAGCAAGGACTTTACAAATAGTACATGCAATGGGCAAAGCTGAACTCATTATTTATTTACATACACAGGTTTAATTCATTTTAGACAAAGTTCAGTAAAAACAGTATCAACAATATATAAAAGCCAAACATATATGACAAATAACAAAGCCCAAATTACTCTTTGAGTCACTTAATTTTAGACCAAATTACCTGAAAAGATTGCTGAAAAGCTGTTTCTCTGGTTCTTAGGAGAATATTAAATTGACTCTACTTGCACCTTGAATGCCAGGATCATAATGTGCACCACCAGGCCTGCCTGCCGCCTCAACATCTGACGTTATTCTAGAAGCTAGAGATTTAAGGATACAGATCATCAAACACTGACTCTGCAAAGAAGTTGAGTGTTTTATGTGGGAGGTGGGAGCAAACACCCTTAATATTCAGAGGCAAATTCCAAGCATTCCTAGAAAATAATGATGCATGAGAGAAGGCAAATATTCATACAGGAGGTAAGGATGAAGGTGTCAGAATATTTTTGTTAGTGCTCATTGAGATGTTAGCTTCTAGTATGGATAATGAATGGGAGAGGGGTGCCAGTAAAGGACAAGACCTTAATTTATTATGCATAGTGAGTTAAGGGGCCTAGTGACTCACCATAGCAGGCAGCGATTGGGTGGAAGTTTTACCCATTCTCTCACTTTCAACACTGGCATTCAGTCAAATACATTTTAGCTGTACTCTTTCCTCACCTGGTGGCAGAAAGATATGGCACTGAAGCTTGTAAGAGTTTTCCCCTTGCTTCCCCTGTCATCTCACTCCCTCTTTCTGTACTTGCCAATCTTTATCTAGATACAGCATGGAGATTACAGAACCTACTCTTAGTCTATGGAAATTTGCTCTCTGGATCAAGGCACCCAGATAATACAGATGATTATAATTTGTTACTGTCTTCTATTTCTCATTTTATACTTCTCCATCTTTTCTTTAGTTTCCATTCTTTAAATTATTATCTTGCTTTGGTCTTGGGAGTTTTTATTCACTTTATCTCCTTCTACTATGGAATTTTTAAATGAACTAAACTGGAATCATTTGACATTTTACTTAGATTAAGTGTGTCAGCTTAAAATGACAGGATAAACTCTGGACACTTCTTACAAACACCCAGAAAGGATGGGTTTCTACAATACATGGGAATAACAAAGAAAACCAAGGATTAATCTAGGGCATAAGGCAGGAAAGTGGGTCTGCTGTGAATAGCTGTGAAAGCTACTTAAGATATACTATGCTGGGAAATGGAACCAGGCTCAGGAGAATGAAGAGTCTTGAGGAAAAGAAGTACAATGAAGAGGAGATTTTAAAAGGAGGCAGCAAAAACTACCTCAAACCATGTCTGTAGGGTAGTCCATAGTGAGTTTGTGCGACTGTAAATCGGTTGGTTTTCATAGAGGAGATAGGTCATGCTGTAAAAACAAGGAAAAATGAGACTGCTGTTATTTCAAGTAGCAGTTGTCAACCACAAGTGATTTTTGACTCCAGGAGACAATTGGAAATGTCTGGAGACATTTATGGTTTTCAGAATAGAAAGTGAAGCAGTGTGTAGGAAATGCTACTGGTATTTGGGGAACATAAGCCAGGAAGATTCGTCCTACCCTATAATGCAGAGGAATATCTCTCCTAGAAAAGTTACCTATCTTAATATCTCAGCATTTCCAATGTTGAGAAACCCCACCCAGGACAGCCTACTCGGGAACATATTCAGCGTAGTTTAAATGCTTGTCCTTCCATAAAGACTCGGCTAACCGGGGAAGGTTTGTGCACATGCGCTCAGAGTGTGCTTACTGATTATGCCCCAAATGCAGATTATAATGGGCAACACTGTGTTACAATTACATAGAAACACCACCAGTGCAGAACTTTGAATCAAGATGAGAAATAAAATGCTATTATAATAATTACACAGTGAATGGAAGAAGAGACCCTTATGTATGGCCACTGAAAATGCACAAACTAAAATGGGAAAGCAGAGATAGGGGTTAAACTCATCAAAGGGTCCAAAAGAGGACTTTCTCCAAAATGAGTTTTCAGGAATTAAGTAAGACAGGAATAAGGCTGCTGGAGAGATGGCATGTGCAGAAGTTGAAGAGGAATGGATGATACTCCTTCTTTACTCTAAAGTCACAGAGTCACTTATTTCCTAGTTAGAATTTTTTATTTTATGGTTTTGTTTGTATTTGAAATTAATTTCTATACAAATAAATTGTTTTCAGACTTGTGAATAGTTTCCCTTTTTTCCTATGTTAGGAAACTTATTCTGAGCCTCACACACACAAAACAAAAAATGACACTTGCTATTACTGCTCTTTGTGCTCTTTTTAGCTCACTTCCTGTTCCTTTTCATGCTTGCAGCCTTTGGGGAGTGTTCTATATGGTTAACTTTGTGATTGTCTCAATGACTAAACATGCCTATTACTCTAGGTACAAAAGTTAAGTTCTAAAGTTATGTGGCAATTTTCTACTTGTTTATAAAGAACATAGACACTTGAAGAGGGATTTTAATGGCAATTTGAAAAGTAGCTGTTCTCAGTAATTTTATTATCTATCTGTCTAATCCATCTTTTTGAGACTGAGTCTTACCACATAATTCAGTCTGGCCTGGAACTTATGATAAGCCCAAGTGGGCATCAAATTCCTACCTCAACCTCCAAATTGCTGTGCCCCTGCCACGACACTTGACTTCCCTGGTCTCGTTAGATATTATGCTTCAGTCCCTTTCATTAGCAATGGTTGGTTCCAGTACTTTTGAGTACATAGAGACTCCAAAGTATACTGCCCTATTCTGGTACTCAGAAAACATGCCACACCGAGGGACAGAAGAATGGGGACCTACCTGAAGCTCTGGTCTAGCTACTCCATGGTATTCTGAAACTTTCCAAAATTGTACATCTAGTGCTAACAGTCGAATAATAATATTCTTATGCTCCATTTTTAAGGAAATTATGTCAACATTTATTATTATCTTTGTTTTTTATTTGTTTATTCATTTTGAGGTTGGGTGTCACTATGTTGTACAGGCTGGTCTTGAACTCGCTTATGTAGCTGAGGCTTGCCTTGTATGCCTGGAGATATTCCTATCTCTGCCTCTTGAAGGCTGGGATTACAAGCATGCACCCCCACCTCCACCCTATTAATATCTTTGTTATCATACTAAAATGCATAGAATGCCACAGAAACAAGGATATATAGAACAACTTGAGTATAAGAATTGGGAATTCTAAGAAGACATTTGAATGAAATTCAAAGCATGAAATGTTGACTAATATCCAAAGAAAGTAGCAGGTACAATAATAGTGGCAAGGTCGACATTCACTCTTTAATGCCTAGATCAGCATGAAAATAACACTGTGTCATACCTATTGTTGAAACTGGCCTGTGCTGCAAAGCCTACCTGTGGGGCATCCTCAGAGTTGTTGGTAAAAAATACATGGAACAAGCAACAACCTGAAATCCAAGTCCTGATGGGACAGATGTATTAATAGTTTTGCATCAGACAACTCTAATGCTTTTTAGTGATAGGTGTAGAAAAAAGGATACCCACTTATATCTTTAATGAGGCACAGCTGAATGAACTTTTGCTCAGCTTTGGTGCTAAGCAAAGTGAGTCACTGACCATTCACATGTATGATTCAAAGTATGCAGTCAGATATGGCTAATCACTACTCCTTGCCTTTTACTTGTGAGAGGAGAGTGATCTTGTTATTTCCTAGCATCTGTAGTGCATAGATGTTATCAAGAACATACATTTTCAAGGGAAGTTATATGAAAATGTGGGAGAAAATATGAGGAAGTTCACAGTCTGAATAGAAAGGAAGCATATTTGGTGTAAACAACTTTAGAGGCATGTCAACAGATCAAGATTCTGCTTTTCATTTCTGCTTAGTATATTTGTGCCTGAGGTGCAAATTATTTTTGCACCCTATTTATTTGGAGTAAAAGAGAATGTGTATGATGGTGATAATTATAATAGTAAACACATCTATATTTTGTTATGTGCCTAGCATACATTGAACTATACAGAAGGTTTTACTTTCATTATTATAGTGGCTATCTTAGTTACTTTTCTCTCTCTGCTGGGACAAAAATACCCAACACCTCAAGTTAAGGAATGTAATGTTTAATTAGCTCACAGTTAGTGGAGGTTTCAGCTCACATTCAGGAGACTATAAGACAGAGCAGCAGAAAGCAGATGGAAACCATTTATGGCAGCAGAAAACAGCAAAGAGCAAAGAGAGGGTGCTCACTATCCTGTCCCCCCCTTACATTTTTATGCAAAAAATGGGTAGCTGTAGCATTCACTGACAATGATAATCTCAGCATTGGATCATGAATTAATTACAAATTAGAAGCTGTCACATGACTGCATGAGGCTTTGGGGAGACAACTCAACATATACCATAACATACTTTCCCTGGCCCCTTCCCATGCATATCCCTTTATGCAAAAGATATCTTAGTCCACCTCTAAAATTTGCCAGAGGCTGAATAGTTTCAGCATTGCTGAAAAGTCCAAGTCCCAAGTCTCCTCCAAGTCCTAAGGCAAACTCTTAGCTGTGATCCCCTGTACAAATGAAAAGTTAAACACTTCCAACATTCACTGGCACAAGATAAACTTTACCATTCCAGAAGGTACAAATGGGAACACAAAGCAACAAAAGCAAGTCCAAAATTCAACATCACCACCATTAAGTCCTGTAATTCCATGTGAAACATCTGAAGTAATATGCGGCAAATTGTGAACTTCATGTGGCTTCACCTCTATGGAACTTCTACTTGTTGTATAGCTACTATAGCTTCTCTCTTAGGGCTGCATTGCTCCCTTCTTGCAGCTTCTCTTAGATGACCCATGTTTCTGGATTTTCCAAAATTCTGGGATTTCCACTGAATGTTAGGCTTCTTACTTTCTGCCTCACATACTTTCCTCCCAGAGGCACACTGCTTGATCTCCTAGGCCTTCTGAAATCTAGGCAGAAGGCTTTTAATACTCAGAACCCTTGCATGCTTCATGTACCTAAAACCAGCACCATGTGGATGATGGCAAGGTCTGCTGCCAACTGGAGCAATAGCCAGGTTTACTTCCCTCTTGGCTATAAGGGTCAAGTGCCTGGATCACTGAGTACCCTGAACCTGATTCTGAGGAACAAATTCTCTATGCTGGTGTCATACTTGAACCTGCTGTGGCCTCCACAACCATTCTGGAACATGGTGCTCTGTGGCTTTCTCTCTATCACAAAGTCCCCCACACTTGCAGTTCTGAGGCTGCAAAGGGCAGAGATTTGCTTGCTTCCATTATGCCCTCAAGCTGTCCTTTCTATTTTCTTGTTTCTTACCACCAGTAGAGATTGTTTCAGCTCCATCTTTGCAGTCCACAGCTGTATTTGTACTTACTTTCTAGTCAAACTCACATTTTAAATCATCACGCTGGGTTCTTTGCTCTTGATTCTCCACATAAATCTGACTAAAAGCCCCCCAAAATAGCCATGCCACTGACTCAACATTCAACTGTCTTGAAATTTATTTTGCCAGATTAACCAGTCCATCATGCTTAACCTCAGTCTCAGGCAAAGTCTCTGGAGATGAGCAAAATACAGACAAACTTTCAACCAAGGCATAACACACATCATCTGGAGTCTAACAACCAATGCAGTCCTCCTTCCCACAGGAAACCTTCCCACCTTGTTTTATTTTTTAATATTTATTTGTTTATTTATTTGCTACAGGGGCTTCCTATGCAGCTTGGACTCAGTGATCCTCTTGTTTCAGCCTCCCCAATGCTGGGATTACAGGCAGGTGTCTCCATGCCTGGTTTCAGTGGCCTGCGTGGAACAGAGCCGGCACAATATGTAGTGCCAAGGAACTTGCATCCTTCTGCTTGTGAGGCAGGAACTTAGCCTGCTGAGCTATCTCCCCTAGTCCCACCCTGGTCTTCACAGGTAGAATTTCTATCAACATTTGGGTATTCTGAGCTCTGACCAGAATCTCCCATACAGAACAGCCGAAGGCATTCCAGTGCTTCTTTTGTAGGTGACATCGCCAAACCTTTCTTACCTGTTCCAAGAAGCCATTCCCAAAGGCTCATAATCCACATTGTTATATATATTGTCACAGCAGTGTACCCACTTTTCTGGTACCAAATTCTATCTCAATTACTTTTTACTTGTTTCTGGGACAAAATACCCAACACCCAAAATTAAGGAAGGAAAAGTTATTTAGGTTATTTATCTCATGGTTTCAGTCCATACTTCATTGGCTCCAGACTAGCATATGGCAGAGGGCAGCAGTTCATGGTAGTGAAAAACAGCAAAGAGCAAAGGGTGGAGCAGGATGCTTGCTAGCTTTTCTCCCCTCCTTACATTATAATGCAGATTATACCCCCCAGGGTGGGTGTAGCATTCACTCACACCCATAATCCCCCACATCAGATCATGAATTAATCACAAACTCTCAAAGCCACCCGTGACTACAAGAAGCTTTGTGGGGACAACTAGACACAAACTGAAACAGTGACTATGTAGATATGTAGAGAAAAATGTTTGAAATAGATGTCCATGTTTAATAGATAAGAAAACTGAGGGTGAATTCATAGAATCAGATTCACAAAGCTGGACTTGAAACAGCACTTTGTCCATTTATCATTTTCCCATTCTGGGTTCAGGAAATTATATTCAAGAGGTTCTATAGATATCAGTATAATCTCATATCTGTCATTATCATTCTCTGTGAAGTCTTGCTTCATCCTTCGCCTCTATGTATCTGATTATTTTTGTATGAAATAGTGATGGAACAGATGTGTTTAAAATCATGATAGCATATTAATTTTTCTTTTACCATTGTTATGCAACTTCACAAGTTAAGGACTCTGAGAAAGATCTGAACCTTCAACTCCCTCCTGCCACATGTTGCATATTTTTAACCTTGATAGTTACAAATCTAAAACAAAAGTTGAAAGGACCAGCCAGATAGCTCACTAGATTAAAGTGCCTGTTTAGGAAGATTCTGGCACTGAGGTTTAATCCCAGGTCTGCTGTGCTGGCCCCATCCCCGGGGTATGCTGAGACGGTGATTGAGACTGGGCATGGTGGCACATGCCTGTAATCCCTGCACTTGGGAGGCTGAAAACAGGAGAACCACTTTGAGTCCAATCTACATAGTGAGACTTTGAAGACTCCGTATTAAATACATAAAAAAAGAAAGAAATTGGAGTTGATACATTTTCTTGGTTTAGTATTGTATTCATAATTCCAAAGCTAAAGACTGGGTATAGGGTCACAATTGATACAGTAAAACAATTAGAGCTTTACTAAGTTAGGTCATAAACAAGGACAGATTTAAGATGTGTGCCACTTTCATTATCTTTGTCCTTTTTTTCTTGAAATTAAGTCACCAATAAGATCCAATATTCACATCTGTTCTTTACAGTACATTTATAATTGAAACAGTAGGCACAAAATTCCTATCTTTGCTACATTTCAACCTTTTTTCACATAGATGCATAAAATTATATGATAATCTGAGTATTAAGCAGAACGGATAATAACTGACATTTCAGATCTAATAACGCATGGTTATAAATCAGATAATTTTATATCTCTGCAGATACATTAATCTAAAACCCCATTTGAAGCAGTGGGATTTTAATAATGATATTCATATCAAATTATGCTCCTAGGTGAATCTCTACCTGCAACTAGTTTAAATCCTGTTGATTTTTATTATTATTGTAGAGTGAAAGAAACATGGAAAAAAAAGTTAAGATACAAGAACAATGCAGAACACATGCTAACACAGTTTTACTTGTAAGATTTCAACGTTGTATTTGTGCTTGATAGAGGCTGATGTTCAGAGAGCTATATTCATAAAGCTAAATTAGCTTCCATTTCCAGGATAAGAAGAAATATATTGGCTTGGGCCATTCTCATCAATCCCATTAATTGCAGGAATTTGACATTTTGCATATACAACCATTTCTCCAATTTTGACTGAATGCATTAATCTGTTTAGTCAAATAACTTGATGATTTAGTCAATCTTATATTACTCCATTTAGTCAAAAATTATGGTCACTTTAGGTTTTTTAATACCTAGTTAAAGTGATTTCCATAAATATATATAATTTATCAAGACAAAACGGAAACATTAATAAAGCTATATGGAAAATGAGACAAAGAAAATATATGAAAAACATATGAAGATAAATATATTACACAGCATCTTAAATATAAGCTAGCAACAGATTATAAGTTTACTTTTAAACTTCTAAAAGACAATGCTAATAGGGAGCTATGACCAGGCACATAATTCAGTATCTTTATAATGGAAATAAATTACTCAACCAAAACCAAATATTTCTAGTACTGGAACCATAGACAAGTGTTTCTTAAAGGAATAGTGGATTGAATGTTCCATTAAACATCCTTAATACATGAAAATTGCTTCATAGAATTAGATAGAACCTGTTTGGTTTTTGAAATATGTACATGAAGTTTTCCATAGAAATTATAGCACAATTTTATGTATGTCTATAGATGTAAAAATGAGACATGAAAGCAAATCAATTCTAAGAATCTACAAGTTATGTAAATAGCAGAGATATAACTTTTCTTTGATGCCTCCTATCATTATTTATCTATCATCTGTCATCTATCATCTAACTATCTATCATATATCTATTTATCTATCATGTATCTATCATCTATTTATCTATAATCTATCTATATTTCTATGTATCTATGTATCTGTCTATTATCTGTTTATAGCTATAGCTTGATTTTACATTGTGTCTTGGTTACTTTTCTCTCATTGCTGAGACAAAGTACGTGATACCCAAGTCACAGAGAGAAATGTTAGTTTAGCTGACAGTTCATTGAGATTTCAGCTTATAATCATTAAGTTCCAAAGCAAGGTTGCATGGCACAGGAGTAACAGTTCAAGGTGCAGAAGACAGAAAAAGCAATGAGAGCACAAGAAGAACAAGCTTCTTTTGTTTCCTTATATTGTAAACAGACGACCCATAACAAACCTGCAAGGTATGTGTGGTGCTCACACAATCTCTATGCCCCGCTCTTGCATACACTTGGGATATTTACAAAGTGAGGATCTGGTCCCTTGTTGAGTCGCTTAGTTAAAATTCTAAACTTCCCAATTTGAGGGGCCGGGGACATGGCTCAGTGGAATAAGTGCTTTCCTGGCAAGCGCCAAGGGCCTGAGTTCAATCCCTAGTTCCGATAAACAAACAAACAAACAAACAAATAAATAAAATAAACTTCCCAATTTGATACAAATGTCTTTCATAATCCATGTGGAAAGGGCCAGGGAGATGGCTCAGTGGAATAAGCGCTTCCCTGGCAAGTGCAAGGGCCTGAGT